>CABFWO010000893.1:13732-197348 GCA_902155825.1 Timema genevievae
TGACTATCAGTATGTGTATACAGGTAATTGTTATAATATATATGTTTGGATTTTGTTTGTGTTAAATGCCCTTTTTATTAAAGATGTACACTTTTTGTTTTGTTAAATATTTAAGAATATAAACTACGGTTATTAGGGATTTTGTTGTTGAGAGTGTCAGGAAGTGAGTTAAACCGGAAAGGTTTTTTTCTTTGTGGGTTGATAGCTGGGGTCTGAACTGGGAAGTAGGAATGTGATCTAAGGTAAAAACTCATCACTAGAGCCGTATCTGTGGAATGAGAACTGGCTAAAAATCCTGCAACGACGATGACACGCCCCATCAAGACCCCAGCAACGACATCTGAACCACGACCCCCCAAGATGCTACCACTGCCCAGTGCTAAATCAACGCCACCAAGCGAAGGAAAGACCAGGAAACTTCCAAGCTAAAGGACAACTGGGCCCCGCATCTAGGAGACAGAAGCCAGGGCCACCACAAGTAATAAACACCATTAATTCTTCTACATCCTGACTTCCCAGAGTTCTCTGTGAAACTCCCCAGGGTCCTCTACTAGCTCTATTAGATACTGGGGCTACCTCAAATGGCCAAGGTTTGGATTGACCTCGTCATCCGAGGCCAGATAACTTTACCCCTAACCATGCAAATGCTAGAAATCAAGGTCACGTTCCTGGTGTCCGATGAGCCCCGAGTACCACTGATTTTAGGACAACCATGGTTCACAGAACAGAAGGTAACCCTGGACTAAGAGAACAGCTGAGTACTATAAGGTAACCATGAGCGCCATACCCTGTACTGGACTCCTAAACTTAATGGAGATCCCCCTACGGTTCTTCAAGACAAAATCAGGCAACACGTCCCAGTAGAACATTAAGAACAACTTCACAGGCTACTGGACCAACACCAAGAAGTTTTCAACATTCAGTGACCTACGTAGAACACGCAGCATCAACCATCAAATTCGACTCAAAGACAATGAAAACCCCAGTCAAGGAATCACCCAAAGAGAAGAACGGGTGCGAGTAAATCAAGCAGTCTATCAACATAGGTACACCCATCCCCCATCATGGCACACTTTGAGCCCTTCCAGAACGGCGATCTAGTGCTAGTTCGAACCCACCCCCTCTCTAATGCAACAGAAGCATACTATGCCAGTTTTACCCCCAAATGAAAAGGACCTTACCCAGTGAACAAACAAAGAGGAGGGGTCTACTCGGTTACCTACCCAAATGGGCAATCAAGAAACATACATAGGGGACAACTGTGTTGTGCACCCCCCGGTGAGAACATCAGGGAACGAAAGCTACCCCACAACAAAGGATCCCGAACTCACTACCTCTGAGGACACAAAAGGGCCAGAGCCTCCCTTATCAAGCAGTGCAGAATGAAGTATCTGACTTCAGCCTAATCCCCCCAAAACATTGTGAGACGAAAGATCACGGCGTGCGGTTATAGCGTGGTCACACAAACCCAGTGCGGGACGCAAACAACCCAGTGCCTGACAAAAACATCACGGCGCACGGTTACACAACCCCAATGTGTGATGAAAACCACACCGTGCATAGTTACACCCACTCATTAAAACACTGTCAAAGTGTGGCCCTGAAAAGGGCCAATTATGTGTTGTATATTGGTGGCCCTATAAAGGGCCATTTATTTTCGTTTAATTTTGTCGTATGTTGATGACCCTGAAAAGGGCCGTTTTATGTCATATATTTGTTGGCCCTAAAAAGGGCTATATATATTGTTTTTTTAAATTTATCTGTCATATATTGGCGTATTTTGTTTGTCTGTGAGAGATGGTGGTAATAGAAACTATTGCAATCAAGATATGTCAAAACTATAATGAAACTAGCTCTAAGAATGCATATTTAAATAATTCATTAATTTAGAAATAAAAAATAATATGTGATTACTAGGATAAGCTTTGTATAATATGATGTAGAAATACTTTTTAGTAAACCAGGAGTCGCCCGTGTGCAATTGCGCAAGTCAGTGTAGGGAATTGTTGTGCCTCACTGTTCGGCCCTTGCACCTTTTCTCTGCACTTGCACCGACCGCGCCAACCACCCTCTCTACTGCCTGGGCCGCTCCACACTTCATGTTCTCTAAGACATCCATGACGAGTTCCCCACTGTATTCAGCACCAATGAGAACTCTTTCTTTTGGCTCACTCGGTGGCCACTCTCTCTCACGTGCCAATGAAAACTCCCATTTTCTCTCATTGGACAAGGCCAGGCAGCAGTGGAGGGTATTTAACGCGGTGGTTCCTGGTGTGCCACATATTCAAAAGAGCTAATAAATTGTCTTATGTTAAGAAGGAGCAATAAACCATTACGTGCATGACAACTCAAAAACAAATATCCGGTTTGAAAATTGTGTCTTTATGTTTCAGAAAATTGTAACCATATTAAAAAAATGAAACTGGATAGATGTGCATATGTCGACGATAGGGCTTTACAAGAGATGAAATATCTCGCAGAGCCATTGCGACAGCTCTACATAATCAAATGTTATAATGTTACAGATAAAGGAGTTATTAGTTTGAAAACATTAAGGCAAGTTTTATTCTTATCACAGTCTTATACACTTTTAATAAAAACATACCGTATTTGACCTTAATTAGTAGCCGGAGAGTCTAATTGTAGTTGGGACATAGGTATTTTGAGAATCTTTCATGGGCCTCACACTATGGAAGTGTCCTTTGCTTGTTATTCGACTCTCCCTCACTTCAACTTTGAAAGTAGCCAGGGTTTTTGTAACTGGGATAAAAAGTAAGGACGAAGCCTCGAATTCATTAGGTATTCAAGATTTAAGTATTTGAAATTTTTTTTTAATACGGTATGTTTTTAATCCCAAACAAAATATTACAATAATATTAAATATTGATTTAAACACATTTTTGCAGGACACAAATATTCATTAAAATCTATACAACCTCAAACAGAATTAATTAACCATCTATTATATCTACTGAAAAATTAAAATCTATGCTTCAGCTGTAACAGCCTTCTATTGAGTGCTTCAGCCTTATTGCAATGTTATTACTGATGATACATCCAAGTTTTTGTCCAACAACCTGTACATTTTACCTAATTTTAAAGTCATCGAATTTGTTTCATTTCTCAGAAAAACTCATATGTCGGACAAACAATTGACAAATTTGGAACCGAATATATATTTACTCCATACATCGATCATGATAACCTTTAATTTATATTTTAGGGGTGTTCAATGGCTTTCCTGTGTTAGACTCCCACTCCCACCCTCGCACTGTCAGGGTGTGCATTAATGAGCCTAATGTAATTTTAAAAAAACTAGTGCAACTTTATGCATTCATCAATACAGTAACATTTTAATTGTTACAATTGAGGACATATTTCTTTCATATTCTGTGTGTCAAAGTATTTTTAAGTTTTATTGGTTAGACTATCTTTTCTTATTATAAACAATCTTTGAGAGTGCCACAAATACGCAGGAATTTGTCTATTTCACACTTTTTTTTTACAGGAATTTGAAAGAATTACATTTGTCTGGACTGCCTTATGTGCAGCATGGAGAAAACTGTTTAACGGAGCTAAAAAGTGTGTTGCCATCTTGTGATTTTCACTTTACTGACATTACAATGAAACCATCATAATCAAATTAAACTTATTTTAAAATAAGAGGTGCAAGCTGATAAAAGCTAAAATGTATATACTGTTATTAAAGAATAAATAAAATGAATAATTTATTATTTAAATCCATATTAAATAAATTGATTGTTACTGCCCTAGAGGCAGCCATGTAAAGTGTTAACTGTGATGTTATTTTCATTGTATGAGGCATATAACGATCTTTCCCGTTATGTGTTTATAACCTTCGTCCATGTATAACAAAACATACCACTATAAATGAAAAGAGATTTTCCATAAAGAGATGATTGAATAACTGAAACTATTTATTTAAAATGTATATCTATTTTAATAAATTTTACTAATAACTTATTTTTATTTTAAAATTATTTAGCCATTGGGCCACCTCATTTTTATACAAATAACTTATTAATAATCACGTTTTTGTTTAAATATAAAGTTGAATTAGTTGACCTTATTGCCAAAAGCTTTTGCAGTCAACAGCTACCCCAAGTAAGACGAGTGACATGATCTGTTTTCTTGTTAGAAGCTTTGATGAAACCTAAAAACTGAAGTTCGGCCACAGCACGGGTGAAACGAGCTCTATAGTTCTGTCAAGGATTCTTTCATAACAATTAAATGTGTTCCTACTTCTTTGGCTGCATGGTGTTAGACTAGACTGCCATTAACAGGGGGAGAGGGGTTCGAATACTGATCGCATGTACTGAGTGGTTTTTCCAAAATTGGTTTCCACTCTATGCAAATGAGGGTACAATTAATCTAAATTGAACTTTCTTCATTCCAAACTCATTAGTTTAATTAGTATATGTGCTTATTAATCAAGTGGGTAAGATGTGCTGCTAAAAAAATCTTAAGGTGCACATTAAGATGGGGTGGAACGGAATCTGAGGAAAAACCATTGTTTTTGCAGTTTTTATAACATAATTTTTTGTTCCAAATAAATAAAATAATTCTCCAGTAAGAACATGGAATTTAATTTCCTTCACGTGGTGATTACAATAATTGTTGAATATCTGTCGCGTGTTCTGAAATTTAATGACGACTTTTTCTCTTCATTTAAAAAGTTTTTTATATCACCATATGTAGAAAATTAAACTCTTGTTTCTACTGGAGCAATATTTTATTTATTTTACCAAAAAAAAATGCTTTGCTATGAAAACTGTAGAAAAAAATTGAGCTTTTCTCCCATCCCCTACATTTCTACCTTAATCAAAAATGTGACATAGGAAAAGGAAGACTTTTTTTTTAAAAGTTTGACTTTACAAACTAAATCTGTGTCAATTTGTTCATCATACTTATTATTATAACAAAATATATTTAATAAAACTCTGTTGCACAGTTTGGGAAACGCAGTATGATAGAATATAAAACTGGAGGTTCTTGTGTTTTGTTTGAACAACTGTAACAGACTATTTACATGAGCCAGTCGTGCATCTCGAGCTAGAATAAAGGATACTGCATCTGCGGGTCAACCTCTCGCTGCTCCTCCCCCGTCTCGGAGGGACTGACCACGGTGAGGAATGCTTGAAGCCAATCATACAGATTGATGAGTCGTCCACACTCCAGGTGTAACTTGTACACTACACAGATATCTGGGAGCGACGGTAAGATAGTCGACGAGTCGGAAAGCTCGCAGCACTCGCACTGAGGAGACAATAAAAATAACATTTGAACGCTCAAACTTTAGTGTCGGTATGGCTACACAAAATATAATATACAGAATGGGGCAGAAAGTGTTGACACTAGGGATTAAAGGATATTATTCATTAAGGATATTCACCATTCGAAGACTAGAGAAAATTTCCGATTCAAGACTAATATCCTTAAAAAACTCTCTAATTTTTTAGAAACAGTTATGGTACCAATTTATAACAAAGTTTCTATTTTATTTTTAAATCAGACCTGCTCATAATATTTTTGTGATTAAAGTTAGCTATTTATCAGAGGACCAATTGTTTTAATTAAAGGAGTTTTGAATGCGTTCATTCCACTAAAACGAGTGTCCCAACCTGTAGGTAGTAGTGCGGGTCATTAAGAGCCATGTGAATGGCTGAACGCAGGGAGGGTGCCACATGCCTCTTGACAGAAGACGGCTCGTCAAAGAACATCACTTCGTGTAAGGGGAGTTTGGAAGGAGGCCCGAGAAACTTGGGGAACACTTCCTCCATAAGATACTGGAGGACGTTTTTACGGAGGTTCTCAAACGCTGACAAAGGCTGCTCTGTATGCGTCATCTCCAAGAGTTTCTGGAAGCAAAACAAACACGATTATAATAATTTGGTCTTGGTGTAAAATACTTTCTCTTTTAGTATTGAAATATTTCTTTTAGAGAAGGAACATTTAAATTTAAAATTTTTGAATCCCTTGTATACTATTCCATTAGAGTAATTTGACATTCAAAAAAACCACAAAAAGCTACCTTGAATCTAAATTTGAGGTCTTAGCTTGAAATCACAGTTTTTATGTAATAATCAAATTTTATGCATATTATATATTTAGGCAACATAACATTTTAGTATTATTTAACTAAATTAATATAAAAAACACAAAATAAGTACAAATCTGTATACAAATGATTAATTCACAAAAAAAAAAATCCACATTTTTCCTATTTATAAATGTTATAAATAGGTGGATAAATTTATATTCAATTTTGTCAAACCTAATTATTATACAAAAAAAATTGAACATTTTTAAAGAGTTGAGGATTCGGATTTAAAAGTCAACGTTAGATTATACATTTCTAGAAAAAAAAGGATTTAATTCACCTTTAGGATAATTTTATAATTCATATTCCTAATTTGAGAACACTATTGCAATTATTTTCTTCAAAGATTTAATACAACATAATTTACAGTCTGTATCTTTTATTTTATTTCTTTAAATTTATAATAAAGGAAATTGATAAAACTAAAGAAAAAGAAAAAATAAACTACTAAGAGTAAATTTGATGAAGAAAGCCCACCTAGGAAAGACGAAAAATGTGGGAAGAATCCAATGCACAAAGGTGACATCTTCCTTTCTTCTTTCTTCTATAATAAAAGTAGTCACACACACAGAAGACAGAAGAAAGGAAGAAGATGTCACCTTTGTTTATTGGATTCTTCACACATTTTTCGTCTTTCCTAGGTGGGCTTTCTTGATCAAATTTATTCTTAGTAGTTTATTTTTCCTTTTTCTTTAGTTTTATCAATTTCCTTTATTATAAAATTAAAATTATTAACCATTGGGCCACCTCATTTTTATTTTATTTCATGAGAGCTAAATGTTTCTTAAAACATCATTGCCTACATAGTGATTTTGAAGCTATTTTGTGAAGCGGGTTGCATCTTAACTTGACACAATTAAGCAGTCTAAGCACTATCACATTTAGACACCAATGTATGAAATAGAAAGAGAAAAAAATGAGCAGTTCACCCTGTGAGGCCTCTTGTTTATATACTGATAACCCTCCCCCTCTTCCTCTAACGAGTTTACACAATCACTAAACTATTCACACCTTGAAAACATTGACTTGCTTTTCAAAACTAACCTTTCCTTGTTTCCTATTCTAGATAGACATATTATGCTTCCAAGGTTTTTTTTTAATCTCCATCCTGGCAGTAATATCTCTACAGGTCATTTTTATAACCAAGACAGCTTAAGTTGTAGATGATAAAAATGTCTATTAAAAAAACTTCAAGGTAAAAATAATAGTTTTGTGACACTATACAACTATTTTTAGAATTATTTAAGAATTTATGGTTTTTGTTCCAAGGTTATATCTTTAAAATTCGTTGAATAAAACGTAAATTCAGTGGGAAATCCTATCTTGACCTACCGTGACGTCACCGTTAGGCAACACCCTTATAGCGCGGGTTCAGTTCAATTTTCATAGTAAGAGCCCTTGATAAAATACAAATCTATTTTTTTTTGTAGTCAACTTTGTTAACAATCAAAATTATTCATACAAAGGAAAAATTGAGCAAAATGGCTATCCTCCTTTAAATGTTTAATTTAGTATTATTTTATAGGTATCGATAATATTTATCAAAAGTGAAAGCTGCAGATCACATGAAAGTAGATTTAGAAACTATTTGTTAGATGAACTGTACAAAATATAACTAACCTCTTTAAACTGTAACCTACTGATTCCTGTGTCCAAACTGGCTTTCTTAGGACTCTTGATGGGACTCCTTGGTTCAAGCCCTACTTGTTGCAGATCTACAGCAAACAGCATGACCCTCTCTGCGACCTCTTCTAATTCAGTTGTGTCGACCTGGGTAGCCAGGTTTACGTTTGTCTCATGACTCAACACAGACACGACTTGCTCCAATCTGCTGAGTAGTTCATCTCGGGACTGAAAGCTAAGCAGCTGTGAGCAATTCTTGAATTCCTTCGTCTTGGAGAGATCGGAATTCACAGCCAAGCTGTACATTTCTCGAAGCTGACATATAACAATGAATAAAATATAGTCAATGAAATTATACCGGGAATCAAACCCAGGACCCTTAGCTCAGTAAAGAGACACACTACTGACTGAGCTAAGGTGTCAGATACATCTTTTAAATGTTGAGATTTTAAAAATATATGAAAACAATACATGTCCATAACCAAAATAAATATTGTTTAAATTATAAATAACACTTAAAAACCATGATTTAAAAATAACTACAACGCTCAAAAAATATTCAAGTGGTTTCAACACTCATGGGCTTAAAGATATTAAAACTACACTAACAATTACAAACAAAAAAAGTTAATCAAATTGATGTTATAATGAAGTAATATTTCCCTAAAATAAGCCTCTGTAACTCTAACTTCTTAGAAAACCTAATAATCACAAGCATTTAGAAATTTGAAATATTTATTGTCTTGTTTATTAGTCTTTCAATTTATAATGCTTATAAAAGTTGATGTTCATAGTTTAAAATAATAAATAAAATGGTTAAAAAACAATTTTACTAATAGACAATAGGATTTTTTTTTTGTGATAAGTTTGGTAAAATATTTATTGCAATATTGCGCCAAACTGATTTTAGACAAGATAATCAACATAGTTTTATAACGAAATAGTAACTATTAGTTTAATGTATTAATACACGTTTTAAATATCTTAAGTTCAAAAACAATCAATATGTATTCTCAATGTTAAATCTTTAATGTAACTAAAATTATAATTTAAGAAAGGGTGCATGTAAAAATAATGATTATTGAAGTCTTTAGTGATCCACTTAGAAGTTTTTATTTTCATTGCCTTGTCATGGCAATGCAACTTCAATCAAGGATAATTCAAAATGGACGAAAATATTGAGTTAGTCAATCTGTCGAAAGTAGTTTTTAGAGTTCTATTACATAATTAATGTGGAATTTGATATTAATTTTAACAATTTGTCAAGTCCTACTTCTACTACTTCCTGAGATGCTATAATAACATCAAAATATTGAAGTGTGTGTAAATATGTGTTAGAGTTTTTACTTTTATTTGTGCTGTATTATTTTCATACTATTCTATAATTTTATTTAATACAAATGTTTTGTAAGTAAAGCTGCCAATATTATCTAAATTAAATATCCTATACAGTACTTAACATTGCGTTATAATAGGTTTGCACGTACATCAAGAGGAAGCTCAAAAATGATGAGCCTACAAAACTTTGGATCTTGATCCTGAGCTTTAATGATGAGCTCGACTCAAAATCCGAGCTTTAGTGATGAGCTTGGCTCGAAGCTCGAAATCTGAGTACTCAGAGAGCCCTAATGCCAAGATTATTATATGTAAAGTAAACATGTTCGACAGGTGTGTAAAATACCTGCTATGTTGAAAGAGAAGTGCCCTTGAAGTGTAAGGAAGTGCTGTAAATGGTGTGGTTTGTACCCATAGTTACATATCCAGCAGATACATGGACCAGGAGAGTGGAGGGAGAACATGGAAAGCAGGTTGTCTGTAACCAGGGGAAACAGGATTAGGAATGCAAAGTTCTCTGGACAAGAGTTAGGGTACATAAGATAGTAGAGGAAGCAAGGCTGAGATTATATGGTCATGTAATGAGATGGAAAAGGAAATGATCCCAAGGAGAATGATGTAGATGTAGGGAAAAAAACTGCTAAAGAAAAAAAAAAGATGGGAGGAGCAGATAACAGCAAGTGTGTAAGTAAGAGGAGAAGAATGAATGAAAATGAAGGAGAAATAGTGGTGAAAGGGCAGAGGAAGATGAAGGCTTTTCAATAAACTGGCCCGGTCACAAGCCAGTAACAGTTGATAATGATGATTTACATATTACATTTTTTCTCTTTCTAGATGCGCTTTTCTCATATTACACATTTTGAAATATAATTTTTTGGCAGTTGAAATAATCAAACTGTATAGGTGTACCTGTTTGCCGAGGGGTGCTTTGGGCAGTGTTGCTGTGAATGATTTAAGGCATCGCAGCATAACATGGAAGTTGAATAGGTACTGATGAAATTGCTTCATAAGTTTAACAAGAGTTGCCTGAAAATCAACATAATTCATTTCAGCTTGCATGGTTATGAAACCAATAATTTTCATGTCTAGGTTTAATAGTTCTTGAATATTTCTTTCATAGTCCTCTTTGAATCTTGAGACGAAAAATAGAACCAAATATCTTACACAAGCTTTTTGTCTCTGAAGATCGTCATGCTAACCAGACCGTCAAGTCAATCAAATTTGTAACATCATTAAAGAAAAAACAACCTACTTCGATGGTCATACAGTCTAAGACATCACTCTCACAAAAGACTGAACTGCAAATGACAGGGAGATCGATGTTTGAATCCCTGTCAGATGCATTGAAGGTGGGCTTCCCTAAATATTTTTCCACTCTCCCTCCACACAAAAGTGGGTACATTACCTTTAAGTTCAACCTTCCCCATCCCTAGCATGCTATCGTAATTAGTACATATGGCTAAAGCCCGAACGAGTAGTAAGATGCAGTGACAAATAAAAGAAAAAGAGAAAACGGCAATAATTCATTAATGGTCATTACCGTTAAGAACTTATCATCCGTTAAAAGAGGCACTTTTTCATTCTTGGGCCTGGATTCAACATATTTACGGAAAGATGCGAGGCTTCTCAGTGACTCCAGGTCGTCTTCATTGAGGCTGGCAATGTTTTCTTTTAAGTGTGCCAGAGTGCAGCACAGTGTAGTGTAGCTGCCCAAGGAGAAGTGCTCTAACATGCAGAACTGAGGTAAACAGAATCAGGAAGGAGGTGGTCAATTTGGAACCACTTGGAAGTTACTTTGGTATTTGAGAGCATTGATGTGAATTCTTACATTTCATTTAATATGAAAGTTTATTAATAGAGTTCCAAATCTCAAATCTGAATCTTCATTTTAAAGAAGAACTTTTGAAATTTCAGACACATGGATGTTCCCAAAGCTCCCTTTTACTTTTGTTTTACAAAGAAAAATCACTTTTAGTGCTGTGTGTGGATTAGAATATTTAAAATCTTAAAATATGGGCATGCTTTGAATTAAATTTGAATCGTGTACTAGCTTTGTCAATCACTTGTATATTTGAAGCTTTGATATAAATTAAATTTAAGTGCAATTTAGTCAACTTTGTAATCAAAAGAGATGAGGAAGTTTTCAAAAACTAAATTATAACTATGCTATAGTAATTTATCACTAGTTACTGTTTCATTTTGCATTAATTTATACTGGTAAATGCTAAATACAAAACAGTAAGTAATAGCTTTTTTTAAACTTATGATTGGTAATTGATACAAAGGTACCTATATATAAATAAAGCTAGGATTGGAAGCCTTACCTCAAATTGATAGAATTTGTTTTGATCCATATATTAAAGATAAATTGACAAAGCGAAGCAGGATTATATGGTAAGGATGTAAGTACTCAGAAATGGAGCCCTTGGATGTTTATTTATTTTAGACTAACTTGAAAACAAACATTTTAAGTGTATTCATAGTAGAGTTAGGTTGAATCCACTAAATTATGAATCCAAATCCCGAAAAAATAATGAACCACAGAGGAAAGAGAAATATAATGGAGTGGTATGGATAGAAATTAAATGTTAGCACTATTTCTTATAATCCATTCATTATAACATTCATACATTCAGTTAAGTGTTAAATTACTGGTCTGGGGTCTTGTTGTTAAGTTCATCCTATAATAATTATAAATAGTTTTGAACCATCAATAAGCAGTAATAGACCTTTAAAATTAATTTTAATAATTGGAAAATTGAAAGATTTTTTTTTAAAGGATTGAGTCTAAAATCTTATCTTTTCTTGAGTATCCTTAAAGATTCGAGGTATTTGAATAACAGTAATACAAAATTTAATCTATTCATAATATCTTATTGCATTAAAACTGATTTTTTCAGGTTTGAATCGCATTGAAGAAATATTGATGTCAGATATTTCATGTGATATTTCATGTGAGATGAATGATGAAACAAGTTGTGTGGATGAGAATTTGAGGTAAATTTCGAGACTTGACTGGTAACTCCGGCCAAATAAATTAAGAGTTACTTTTCATTGTTATTGGTCAGTAATGATTCAGTGTCTGGGCCAATAAAAAGTCAATACAGGATAGTTTTGTTGACTGATGGAAATTCTTCAACGCGACTCAAGCCGCAAACTGTTAGTTTTAATTCAAATACTGGCCATGACAACCTTCAAAGCAAAAGTCTTACTAGTTACCTTGAATCCCTGAATGAAGCCATGAACTGAGAAGTCATAGAACAAGAAGACATCTATCAGGAGTTGGAACGTTTTGTCACCCAAATGGAATGGGCAGTCGCTCGAGAGCAAAACCTAAGGGAAAGTAAAATTAATGATAGAACAATTAACATAAAAGATCTTCAATGAAGAAAAAAAAATCACAAATTTTAATTATACTTTGTAGACGGCTATTCAAAATATGAAAATAAAAGAGGCTGCTCAACCATGACCAAAGGTGTTGCGATTTGAATTGAACTTAGCTCCCACTGGCAAGGAAGTCAGGGTTCAAATCCTTGTCAAGTCCCATCTTCTCATCAAGCCTCTAAAAAAACCATCTATAAACTTTATTTTTATTTATTGCAGTATGCATCAGAAACTCGGGTGATGAAGGAAAGGGATTAGAGCAGAATACCGACATGCGAGATGAAATTTCTGAGGAGTAGGTTGGGAGTGACAGGGATGAACAGGGTGAGGAATGAGAGGGTGAGAGAGTGAAGGAGGAACCCTTGCAGGATAGAATATAGTAGGTGAGATTGAGGTGGTATGGACATGTGAAGAGGATGGAAGAGGGGAGGATGCCCG
This sequence comes from Timema genevievae, assembly GCA_902155825.1. Taxonomy (NCBI): domain Eukaryota; kingdom Metazoa; phylum Arthropoda; class Insecta; order Phasmatodea; family Timematidae; genus Timema; species Timema genevievae. Next base: position 26,634 of record CABFWO010000893.1, read on the forward strand.
AAATGGAGGTGGCGGGTAGGAGGTCAAGAGGAAGATCCAGGGACAGGTGGATAAAGGGAGTGTGGAGGAGTATGGAAAGGAGTGGATTGGGTTGGCGTGGAGGAAGAAAAAAGGTGAGAGGGCAGAAGTAAATAGAAAGGCTAATGTTCGAGATGGACCCTGCCAGTGGCAGGAAACTGTACATTACAATGATGTTGAAGGAACTCTACCAGCATTATTATTTTGTTTCTTAACTGGTTGCATAGGGAAGGCAATACAAGTTAAGGTAATTATTTTTGCAGTTTCAAGGTGTCCAGCCAAAGTGTATTTTAAAATTCTGTGAGTTTTCCAGGTTTTCCATGTTGCTGAACACCCGAGTTTTTACAACATACAACTCTTTAGTCAAAAACAAATTAAATATTGCTCCAGTGAATAAGTTTAGTTTTAATTTTCTACACAGAGTAATCTCAATAGTTCCTGAATATCTTTCATAAGAATTGTGGCATTTGATTCGAAACACTTTTTAAATGTTCAAATTATGTGATACCCTCAACAGATATTCAAGAACTGTTGAGATTACTATGTGTAGAAAATTAAAACTGAACATATCTACTATACAAATATTTTATAGATATATTGTAAAAAAACAAAACTGTAAAAATGCAAACTTTAATGCATGTTCACTTCCAAACCCCTCTTTATACCAAAGCCTCACCAATCTCGCCCATTGTGGAGGCTTTAATCAACAGTTGAATAACAGCTAAATAATGTGTGACAATAAGCCTTGTTGTAGAAATGATGATGTCGTACCTTATCGACCACAATGTTGAGCAGATCTGTGGAGGATTGAGAATGAAATACTTGGATGCTGACTTTGGAGGACACGTGATAAGGCAGACTGCGATGAACAGCAGTTACAGTCGTTGCAACTCCAAACACAAACACCAGTGGAAGGTTCATAATGTAACCGCTGGAAATTGGAAAAGCTGAATTATCACTAAAGAAATAAAGATCTACTATAGAGTAAGAAAATTACATGTAAATAGAGTCCTGATCCAAACTCTTTATTTGGCTCAAATTTAATTGTCTACGGATCAACGTTACTGATGGTTACAGAGGTGATCGTCAAAATGAAAGTATCGAGTGTAAAGGAATTATGAATAGTGCTTGTAAACCAAATTGAAAGAGAGTTTTAAAAGGACTTGTAGAGTGCCAATGGTCTAGTGTTCAGAGTTCCTTGCTACACGTTCAGAGGTCCTAGGTTTGATCCCCGGCGCTCATAGATTTATCTGTGAAGCAGTGGCTCTGGAAAGAGGTCAATTCAGCTTTGTGAGGGCAAATGAGGAGCCACTTGAACAAAAATTTAGCAATTCTGGTCTAGGAAACCTATATTAATGGCTGGAGGGTTCGTTGTGCTGACTACATTACACCCTCTACCTACAAATGTTGGCATTATATTTGCCAACATGCAGCGGCCGCTCGGTCGGTATAGCTCGCTTGCAGGCTGATGCCATGGAATTTATTAAGGACCTGCAAACCTCTATGGATATAAAGGATAGAAGCTACCAAGTGTGTAAACTGAGCTTAAGGATGCTAATAACTAAAAACCATTTAAAACCACTGTTCACTTATATCAAAATTTATAGTTAATTGATAGCATTGAAACTTCCACAAAATATATATATTTGAATTAAAGGAAATGATGGGTCTTATTAATGCCTACAACACACATGTATATATGCAGAATTATGTTCATTGGTGGCTTAAAATATTTCATCTATAAAACACAAACAAAAGGTTAAATTAAAATATCAGGGTGTGCAGCAAAAGTATATTTAAAAATTCCCTGACTTTTCCAGGTTTTCCAGACCCAATTTTCAACTTTTCTATAATGCGTACATTGGTATCTGCCTATGCCGATCCACTTTTAAGGATTTTGGTAGGAAGAAACTTTTATAAAATACAAATATATTTTCTGTGGTCAACATGTATTGCATTTTTTTACTATGTTATAGTTATTTTATAGGTATTGATATTAACTAATAAAAGTGACGGCTGCAGAGTCCATAACTTGACGAATGGATAAGTGAAAGTAGGACTCGGGAACTTTTTTAGCTGTCAGAAATAAGGGACTTGTTATGAAAATTGAATTATACATGAATGGACCTTGAAACAAGCTCTTACCTTGCTATGAGAATGAGATCCTGAATAACACTCGATGAGAAACTTTCAAAATCTGGTAAGACTACTATGAGATAAGGCTTGTTACGTTTATCACTCAATTTTACATCTCCGTAGTTTTTAGTTTTACTAACTTTGGAGCTTAAAGAATTTTTTTTTCGACTCGTCCTTTGAGGCGTGTTTCGTTTTTCACTGTCTGAGCTCGTATCGTCATTGAATTTCAACTTTTTATAAGGGGGTTTAGATGGGCCGCTGTTGTTGGATGCAACTCTTTTCTGAGGTGTGTTATAATTTTTTTCATTAAACTCATCAAAATATGCATTTTGTAGGCGCTCACTAGACTTTGGTGTCTTGTTTGATGTCATTGAAGTTTTGTCAGGTACATCTTGATCAGAAGGTGATAAACTTGAGCTCTCGAAGTTCTTCTTTGATGTAGAAACTGTTGAGTTTTCAAAAAGTCTTTTAATAGGTGATCTTGAAACAATTTTTTTAGCAATTGCAAATTTACGAGGTGATTTTCCTGGTGAGTACAGGCCTTTGATAAAGCTAGAAGATGACTTTATTTGTGTTTTAAGTGGTGAAGACTTTGTTTTACTATTCTGACTTGAGACATCTTTTGTTGAATTTTTCAAACGAGAAAGAACATCTTTTTGTGAGTCTTGTTCATCGAAGCTATCATCACAGAGAGTATCTGAATCCAAACTATCTGATGAGTCGGTGATGGTCTTATACCAAGCCAAGAGAGCAGGGAAATTACAATGGCTTTTCTTAACTTTCCGCTGAATCACATCTTCGTCCGAATCTTCATCCTTAAACAGATTTCATTCTTATTTTTTCAATTGAAAAATGTCGTAATATAAGTTATATATCAGATAACCAAAATTAATTGCCATTTTTTGTCTTAAATAGGTAACTTTATCATCAAACGGGAGGTAAAATTTTTTTTTCTTTTAAACTACATCCCCCCCCAACCTATTCTGGTTATCCGCATACTCTACGGGTAGGAATGAGGAAGATTGGGTTTAAGAGGAAATGTATCCACATTTGTGCAGAGGGAGAGTGCAAACCCAATAAGTATAAACCACCCTCAGGTACACCTGACCGAGATTTGAGTCTCGATCTCTCAGTCACCAGCAATCCAGTCCAACACAAGAGAGACACATTAGACCATGCGACCACTGAAGTGGGTAAAACTACATTAACCACATTCCCAAAAACCTTAACTGGAAACATAACTATAATTGAAGTGGGCTATTTAGATAATCACTGAACCCTCCTCATTAAGATTTTGGCTCTAATCTTGATGGAGTCAGCAAATTAAAATTATCTAGTAGTTAAAATAAGGTGGGTAAGAGGTTATTCAAAGTTCAGCCTCCCTAAAGCCCCAAGGCCCGATAGCCCTATTCACATTAAATTCCAGTGACAATGACACTAGAAACTATGTCTAGATTATGTTACTCACATAGCTATGACTTGTATTGACAAACTGTGACACCATCTGTTCAACTGCTAAACGTATTGAGCCACAATCGTGAGCATGAAGAGTTGTCACGTGTGGTGTCACTTCGCTCTTAAGCTTATCTGACAAAGTTAGGAACAGAGCCGCGTGGTCCGGCATATTCACACCTACAAAAACATACAAAACTTAACTTAAAATGATATTTAAAATGTAAGGACCTTAAAGTTAAAATACTTATGTAATTTTTAAATTGACTCAAACAAGTTTAGCTAAGGACAATATATTTGTCGAGAACTAAGCAAACCAAAGTGGTTTTATAACTTCTATCCTAGCTAAACCCTGACTTAATTTAATACACCAATCCTTCGCACTGCTATAGTAATTGAGTCAGTGCATATAGAAAAGAGTTGATCCAATTTTTGTAGTTTTCAGGAATGAAACAGCATTTTATAGATAATTTTCTTCTAACTACATACTTAACTTAAAGATTAAGTTTGTTTTGCTATGGTTCAGAAAAAGTCTTAAAACTAATTCATAATATTAATAATGTAATTAAAATCAGAACTGTACATATAAGTCGATTTAATAATGGTAAAACATATTTACCTGTAAGTAATGTTACAGCTGGAATAATATTTTTCAATTTGGAGTTTGTATGGCACGTTTTGACATAGCCAACCAAATCATGAAGCATTTTTGAAAACTCCTGTTGGTGAAGAGCCTGTAAAATTATAATCTTATACATGCCTGTGTGTGTAAAGACAATACATTTATGTATGTAAATCTGGCTGCAGCGTGTTAGCTTTCAGCGAGAGAAATGAGGGGGAGGAAAGGTAGAACATATAAACAGGTAAGGTGGAAAAGGGGAGATATTTTTCAAAAAAATAACTGTCTCAATCTCCCACCAATCTACAGTGCTTGGAACAGAGGTCATAGAGAAAATCAGATCAAACTTTTTATTTTCAAAGAATTTATCAACTTCCAACCGGCAAAGAACCATGATACCTCTATTCCAACTGGCACCATGGTCTAGTGGTCAGTGTTCCTTGCTACGAGCCTAGAGGTCCTGGGTTCGATTCTCGGCCAGAACCTTGGGTATTTTTTCCAAAAGGGGAGCTATCCCAATGGTCACCAGTTGGTTAACTAGGCTTAAGTTAGGTTTAGTGTTTCTACTGGTTCCACACCCTCATACTCACTATCACTCTCATACTCACCATCACCTTCATTCTCACTATCACCATCACCTCATCTCATCGGGACATGCAAAGAGCCTCCACGGAAAGGATGTACGATTAGTAGCCTACATTCGAGTGGTCCCTGGGCAATGGTACATTAGTACTGGCTAATCTTTGCACAAACTGGGCTACAAGTGATATAGCCCAGATGTGCAATATTATTATTATCTCTTTACCAACAAGGAACAATAAACTAGGCCTATTTGCACTATAAATAGTAATATAGGTATAGCAAACCTCTATTTTATTGCCCACTGATTTCCAGCACTTCTTGTACGCAGTATACCAAGGTTCGGAATACAATGGCTCAATGTGTGAAAAGTGCTTCTTCTTCTTTCCTTTTTTATGATTTCTTGGTTTATTGTTAAAAACAAAACAACCCTAAAAAACAATTAAAATAGGTATTAAATTTGGTCACACTAAAGTTTATTGGAATCCTCAATTTATATCTTGCTAAGTAGCTATATGTTACTATATCAAGACACATTTAAAATAAAATTATATATGTTAGGGGGAGTAGAATATTTTTATAGAATGTATACCATACTGGCCCGCATCTAGGCCTAATGCGAACTTAAAATTTTGAAGGCATTCTACATGAAAAATAAATGGTAGGCCCTAAATGGGATGACTTTGTTACCAAGTATAGTTTTCAAATTAGATTGACAGGAATTCCCAATTTGGTTTGCTAAAATAGTTGCACTTTGTATAGATATGCCATATTTTAGAAAATAACATAGGGCCTAGTCCCAATTTTTGACTCGTCTTTATTGTTTTAAATTTAGTCACTCAGAAATTTAAACAAAAATGTATATATGAGAAACTTTCAATGATGACAAAATGGGAGACTGATTTTATGGGACAGAAGTAGTGTGGCACTATAAACATTTATGTTTATCATCTTATATATACTATGTAAATAGTAAAGCAATATTCCTGTATTTTATTCGATAGGCAATGATTAACTCTTATAGCGATATGTATGTCTCCGATATGACTTTCACTTTGGTATGTTAAATTATTTAGGTTCAGCTAGCCGGTGGGTTTTATGTGAAGTTTTAATAATAAGTTTTTATTATGTGTAGGTACTGATTATTTTAAGCAAGCAAGCTTTCCATACATAAAATATTTTTCATCTAGACCTATTTATAAATTTAACGCTGGGAGTTAAAATTAACGATGGAAATAAACAGTTAGTACCTTAGATACAGACACAGTGGCGTCCATTATCTCGGACAATTAATGAATAAATTTTTAACACACACTTAAAATACATTAATGTTGACAAAATGCCATTAACTATATTTATGCTTTACAAAAATGGAGGGAAAACTTGAAAACAGTTTACCAGCCAACTGAGAAATAAATATGTTTATGTATATAATAATTTTTCCAATTTCTTTAAAAGGCCAACATCTCCCACTAATGCGCTAGGATAAAGCTTATGGTCAAGGTTAGTATACTATTATTAAGTAGCAACACACATAATAGCCATGCATAGAATTGGTAATTATATATTAAATTTCAAATTGCCCTATTTAAGATAATATAAACATTCTCAGTTCAAACTATGCGTAATCTTAAAAGTCAAAAACTTCTTTATCGAAAACGCTTAAAACCATATTTAATACATGCTAGCGCCAATTGGAGAGCTTCTTAAGCCTAAAATTTCAAAAAATTGCCTGTACTCTTCACCAATATATAATTCACTCAGTTGTGCACCCAGAAATTTAATTTGTGGGAAGGGGGAGCCAGAATTAAAGGTTGGGGGAGGGGGTTTATGAGGCACTACCTCCTAACCACCATTTTAGTTTTTTTAATAAATATTCAATGCATCAGGCATTGGTCAGTAAGTTGGTAATAACTCGCCTGGCTTCAAGGAATATAAAACTCAGAATAAAAAAACAATAATTTTACTGGTTGTTTTAAATGGGTGTGAAACGTGGATCTATACCTGCATGACGAGGAAATTTTAGAGTGTTTGAAAACAAGGTGCCTGGGAAAATATTTGGCCCAAAAAGGGGTGAAAATACCAGAGAGTGAAATATGTTACATAGTACTCATCACAATGCACTGTTAGGATAATTAAATCTCCAAATCTCGTAGATTACGGGGGGCAGGGCATGCAGCGTGATTGGGAGAATCTACAACCGTATTCAAGGTATTGTCTGGCAAACCCAATGGGACGAGACCATTGGGAATATATAGACTTAGCTGGGAGGATAGTATTAGAATGGATCTGAAATATATAAGGTCTAATGAATTGGACTAGATAGACCAAGCTCAAGATAGGGATAGGTGGCATATTTTGTACGTGTGGCAATGAACTTCCGAGTTCCTAATGATATAGAGTAAATAAGTTAGTAAGAAACTATTTTGAGTTGTTTTTATGATAGCTAAGGGCAATTATTTACATATTCTAGTTTCAGTACAAAAATATTTATATGAAAGAAACGTCCAAGAGCTGCAGTTTAGGGCTGCAGTGAGGTGGTATGCACACCACAGCTGTATGATTAGCCCTGGCCAGCCTAATGAACTCAATGTTTTTAGTATGAGTGCTATGCCCATCTAATATCAACAATACTGGATCATCTTCTGTGGGTTTAGCATGCATTAGAAAATGCATAAACCATTGTACAAAAATCTCTGTCTGCATCCATCCAGTAGGTTGGCAAGTAAATGCAGTCCCAGGAGGAGCTCAACATAACTAAGGGGACTATGAGGGTAGCATTCGCGCGTTTACCGCATGATAGCAGCACTGTACGGCCTTACAAACCCGCTTGGCCGTTATGCCCACACTGGTCGTTATGACCGTCCTTCCCCTACTCTCAAATGTACTGCGCAAGTGCAGTCTCTGCCATATTTATATGTTTTTAAACACACTTCAGTTTGACTTGTGAGGCCATGTAATTTATGTTACCTCTGCTGTTTACCTTGAATAAATAATTCAAATATTTCTTTAACTTGCAAATTTTCTACTTTTTGTTATAATAATTTCCTTAGATTCCGTCCACCCTCTTTTAGTCTATTATGGCCGTAGCTATAAGAAGAAGTGGCTGGTAGAGAATATATGTATGTGTGTATGTGTGTATGTATGTATGTATGTATGTATGTATGTATGTATGTATGTATGTATGTATGTATGTATGTATGTAATGTATGTATGTACGTATTGTGAAAGGTCATTACACAGACAATGAAGGTAGACACACAAAGGTTAAGGCTATTACTAATACTTTGAATCATTTTTAATAATCTATGTTTCCAGAGCTGATTATTTGTCTGTAAATCAACGTTAATATTAAAATTTACTAACTTAACAAGAATTTCTCAAATAATGAATTGTTTTAGTACTAATACAATTTGAAATTTGAGCCTTTTGTAAGCCACTCACTAAATCTGTCCAGTAATGATGTTATTGAAATGGACAAAATAACATGACTAATAAGCTAATACTCATTTCAATACCAAGAAATCTAGTAACGCTAGCGTTCATAACATTGACTCAAAACTCTCCTGAATCAAACAAACACAGCTTCCAACTAAGACTGACATTTTGTTTACTTCTCCATAAAACACTGAATTAATGCTGGTGTATGTTTGATGTGGTCGTAAAATCTTTAGTAAAAGAAACTAAACGAACTGACAACAAATAAATTAATGCTTGAATATTATCAGCCCTACTTAAGTGACTATTTCCCGTGTTTTGTTTCGCGAGAGAATCTACTCGTTCCTGTTGAGATGACTCAGAACAATACTCATTCAAACAAGTATATTTACGATCGTTTTTATCTCGGCCATTTCTAATCTATTTACCAACGAACACTTTTGTGTTCGCAAAAGAGTCTCGCTCATTAAAAGTCGTGAGCAATGAGGTTAAGTTGGACTGTGTGTGTTGAGACAGAAGTCAGTTTGTTAAAAGAGTTGGATAGAGAGTAGGTGGACATCAAATTCAAGATGAAGTTCGAGCTAATAATTCTTACAAGTGAGATTTTATTATATGATACTAATTACTAAATATAAATGGGAAAGTAGCAAGGCATTTGGAAAGCTTCTCATAAACTTGAGCAAAATGGCGAAGTTGTGGTATTATTTGGGTTTCATTAGCAAAATAAAATAAGAGATAGAATAGGTTTAACTATTTTTAGCGCTAGAATCTTTTCTAAATATTCTTGATCTACAAGTCCTGTAATTTCTTAGTTTTCAAATTACCATAGCTAATAAAATTAATATGAAATCACAAAGTAATCAAATCAGTTGCGGTTCAATAGTAGGACTACTATATTATAATTCAGGAAATAATATCCTAATAAATATATATTTCTTTGAACCGTTGTTTCTAATTTGTTATCACAGATTTAGAAAATGTTCCATTTTGTAATTTGAATGTTTCAGTGTGCGTCATAGGAACGTTATCAACCGATGTCTTCTTCAAACCTTTGTTGGACTTCACATTAAATGTTTTTAAGGTCAGTAAATATGTTCATTGCAGACTATTTAGAGTAGGGAAGCTCATTATACTTTGTTCTACGCGTCTTACTGGTCGTCTGGAACAACCACACTATCGGGATATAGATAAGGATGATAGATTTTAGAAGAAATGTACCCGCAATCACGTGAAGAGAGAAAGTGGGAAACTATATTAAACACTCGGCCTGAATTTGAAACTGATCCCGACCTCTCGGATCAGAGATGACAATGACACTGAGCAAACCCTGTTTGTGGTCGCCCAATCGTAGTCATAAGGAATAGAAGGAGATATCCAACTATAGGAGTGAAGAATTAGAATGTAATATTTGTTTGAAACAGTTCCCATCAATATCGCTTTTATTGAAGATGTACATTTTATTTTGATTGGACGAACCTTTTAGAAAATATAAACTTCTTTTGTGGCCAGAATTGATAACATTTTACAATATTATTATTGTTATATTATATACATTAGTGATATTTATCGAAAGTGACAGCTGTGTATCCCATGACTTGACGTATGAGTACTTGAAAGTAGTTGTTGTTCCTTCTTTCGTAGTCAGATAAGACCATTACTATGAGATATGGACTCTACCTGTAGAATATCCTGGAACTTTTACTGAAATATTTCAACCCACCTTTCACGTCTAGTTACTTGTCTGTTTGTGTGTTCTCAGGAGATATGCAAGAAGGATAAGGGGAATACCCTCCTGGCAGTCGCGTCCTTGTCACAGGAACTGTCCATCCTGTACGAGGCAGCGTCCACGAGCTCGAGACAGGAGATGTTCCAAGTTCTCCAGTTCCCCGAAACCAACAGAGAGATTTACAAGAGTGTCTTCGAGAACATGAAGGTACGAGCGCTATAATAAGAGTGAAACTTCTAGTACTCTAGGGGTCAAACTGCTGAGCTGCCAATGATTGAGAACACGAAGATACGAGCACTATGATACCGTTAACACTTCTAGTACTCTAGGGGTCAAACTGTTGAGCTGCCAATGATTGAGAACACGAAGATACGAGCACTATGATACCGTTAAAACTTCTAGTACTCTAGGGGTCAAACTGCTGAGCTGCCAATGATTGAGAACACGAAGATACGATCACTATGATACCGTTAAAACTTCTAGTACTCTAAGGGTCAACTTGCTGAGCTGCCAATGATTGAGAACATGAAGATACGAGCACTATGATACCGTTAAAACTTCTAGTACTCTAGGGGTCAACTTGCTGAGCTGCCAGTGATTGAGAACACGAAGACATGAGCCTTAAATTATCTTTACGGGGGAGAGATTTTAAGAGTAAACTTTAGGCAACTGCACCAGACTCTACCTGAGGTGAGGGTCTACTGTAAAATAAAATCTATCTCCCCAGTGAAGTATGAACCCACGAACTTCCACGTCAAGTCAAGTGTTCAGATCACTCCATTTGCTTTGACGAGTAGGTGTGAGAATAACGTTGCTGGAATCATTTTCACATTTGAAATAACATAATGATAGTTATTTTAAACAATTTCAAAACAATGAATGGTTGTGAAACTTTCCAGAGCCAGTTCATGTCGTCCAAGCTAAGGTCAGGGGTTCGACTTTTCGTAGACCGCAAGGTCCACCTGGAGAACAACTTCAACGAGACGATGGTGAACTACTTCAACGCCAAGGTGGAGCTCCTCAACTTCAAATATCCTGAGGCTGTGGCGACCAGGGTCAACTCTTGGGTTGATCAGCTCACTCATCGCATCATACACACCATAATCGACAAAGGTAAGTTACCTACGGTCAGCTGTGGTGATAAAATGTCTTCAAGAACAGCATATGGTTCCTGTCATAATTAGTCTTTTTATAACCGCGTTTTACTACCTGTTCAGGCTATACGCATATTTGATAACTACCCTAATATGTGGACTATTGTAAATAATGAAATAGTATCGAAAGAGGCTAATATGGAATTATATAAAAGTGTGTTAATGCCAACATTGTTTTATGGATGTGAAGTGTGGGCTCGTCAGGAGAAACACAAGAGCAAGATGAATGCGGTTGGAACGAGATATCTAAGAAATGAATGTGGAAAAACTCGTATGGACAGAGTTGGTAATGAATGGGTGCTTAAGGAGTGCGGTTTGAAAGGGAATCCATTGGGTCAATGTGAAATAAGCATCTTATGTTGTTTAAGACATGTTGAGAGGATAAGTGTGGATCGAGTTACTAAGCAAATATATGAAGATAGAGTGTGTGGATCAACAGGAAGGTGTAGGCCAGGTAAGACGTGGCTAAATGTTGTTGACGAATGTGTGAAAAAGAGAAACATTAATAGTTTTAAGAATAAAAGAGCATGTGTGACTGGGCGTATGGATGTTGTTGAAGCGAAGGGAGTATGCAATGATAGGGAAGTGTGGAGAAAGTTAGTGAGGATGGATTTAGTAAGGAGTTGTTTTTTGAGCTATATGCACAGTTTCTTGCCTACAATGTAAGGGAACGGCGTGATTATGTATGTATGTATGTATGTATGTATGTATGTGATTATGTATGTATGTGATTATGTATGTATGTATGTGATTATGTATGTATGCATGTGATTATGTATGTATGTATGTATGTATTTATGTATTATGTATGTACGTGTGTATGTATGTATGTATGTATGGAGTAGGGAAGAAGGAAGGAAGGAAGGGAAGAAGGAAGGAAGGAAGGAAGGAAGGAAGAAAGGAATGAAGGAAGGAAGGAAGGAATGTTGCATTTTAGAGGTAAACTACCCAAAATTACGTGGAAGGAGATTGGGAAACCATTTAGGAGTAACTGCCCTCAGTAGACGCGACCGGGATTAGAATCCCGATCTCTCGGTCTTCAGCAGGCCCGTCTAATGCAAGAGTGACGCCTTAGACCATTCGGCCCCTGAAGCGGGTCATGATTGGTTGTCACCAAGTATTACGTAATATCTCCCTTGCCCTTATCTTAAGATCTCTAATTCAAGTTAGTTTGTTGCGTGAGGGCAAGAAGGGACTGTTTGACTTTTGGTTCCATTACAATGACAGTCCAATATTCATAGGGGAGCTATAAAAGCTACTAGTTCTACTTTCATGTATTCACACGTCAAGTTGTGTGTTCTGCAGCTGCCACTTTTGATAAATATTGTAAATACCTGTAAAATAACATTAGTAACATAGTAAAATATTATCAATTCGGACAACAAAGAAAGTTTATTTTTGGGGCTCAAGTCGAAGCCGGGTATACTGAGGGTAGTTTTCCCTCAATTGTTTCCCCCTCTCCATCCATACAAATGCGGGTATGTTTCCCCTTAATTTTATCCTCATAATTCTCACTTCAATAATTAACATAATTAATCTCAGCCCAAAAGATTAGTGCGACGCGGAGAAATAAAAATTTGGTTTAAAGCTTCAGAACCGTCACAACTAGGTGTGAAGATATTTACCAAAGATAAGGCGGTACCCTTAGGAGCCCATCTAGCACAGGGCCGGCTTAAGGGTTCCATTTGCCCTAAACTTAAAATTTGCGCCTCAATTGTATTCTGAAAAAATATAAATAAACCGCAACCCCTTCGTCACGCATAATAATAATAATAATAATAATAATAATAATAATAATAATAATAAATAGGATGCCAACATACCGGACAAAAAATAATATAAACGAGATTAATAAAAATAAATTACTGTCGATTTTACTTCCCCCCTCCTTCTCCCGCTTAATCAATGTGTGAAAAATACTATCCATTCTTCCCTTCATTTTCTTTTAATATTTTATGATATCAAAGGGATTCACCGACAAAACGACTTCAACAATATAAACGTATTCATAATGTTAAGTCAAATATTTAGATGTTATTTCTTTACTAGGAAATAATTATTACCATTTTAATTTTTTTGTAAACACTAATAAAATTACATTTTGTTGAAATGAGCCCCTAGCACATTTGCACACAAGGCGACTGTCCCGATCTAACCGCACGGATAGCACGTGACGGTTAAACCACCCAATCACTCACTGGTTCAATCACCTAAGCACCCACTTGTTCAGTCACCCAATTACCCACAAGTTCAATATTCTAATCACTCACTGGTTCAATCACCTAAGCACCCATTTGTTCAATCACCCAATCACCCACAAGTTCAATATTCTAATCACTCATTGTTTCACTCACCTAAGCACCCATTTGTTCAATCACCCAATCACCCACAAGTTCAATATTCTAATCACTCACTGGTTCAATCACCTAAGCACCCACTGATTTAAGCACCTAAGCACCCAAATTATTGTTACGGACAGATGACATCAAGTCAGACGCCCCGTCACTAATCCTGGCCACGGCGATGTACTTCAAGGGCAAGTGGAAGCTACCGTTCCTCCAGGAGGCCACCAGTAACGAGCCTTTCAGCGTGTCCCCGGAGGAGAGCATCGAGGTGCCCACCATGTACGTCGTGGGAGACTTCCAGATCAGGGAGAGCTCACAGCTGAGGACCACCTTCGTCAAGATCCCTTACCAGGTGAGAAATACCTTCTTTATCTCTCGTGTTTTGTACCACAATGTTGAAAAATTCAAGCTGGCCTGTTTGTTGTCACGGCCGACAATGTTGATGAACTCAAGCTGATCTGTTTGTTGTCACGGCCGACAATGTTAACAAACTCAAGCTGACCTGTTTGTTGTCATGGCCGACATTGTTGACAAACTCAAGCTGGCCTGTTTGTTGTCATGGCCGACATTATTGACAAACTCAAGCTGGCCTGTTTGTTATCATGGCCGACATTGTTGACAAACTCAAGCTGGCCTGTTTGTTGTCACGGCCGACAATGTTGACAAACTCAAGCCGGCCTGTTTGTTGTCATGGCCGACATTGTTGTCAAACTAAAGCTGATCTGTTTGTTGTCACGGCCGACAATGTTGACAAACTCAAGCTGACCTGTTTGTTGCCACCGCTGATGCTATTTGTTGGTTTTTCTTGCTAAAGGACCCTCTCCTGTACATGATCGTGGCACTACCAGACAAAGACACCCCCCTGGACGTGGTGCTAGAGGCGATGAAGGTGTGGCCCTCCAACGAGAGTATGAACAACTTCGAGACTAGGCCCATGGAGATACTGTTACCGAGGTTCGTCGTCGAGAGTTCCGTTGAGCTGGTGCCCATCCTGCAGGAGGTGAGTATCCCATAAAGTTGGTTCTCGCTCTTCAGGAGGTGAGTATTCCGTCAGGCTTATCTTCACCCATAAGGAGCATCGAAAGTAGAGCTCTGACCAGACAGGCTAAGTTTCATAGTCATAGCTAGACTCTGACCAATAGTACCAGGAATTGAACTCCGATTGATTGCACTGACAGTGATATTCATGACACAGGTTTTGACAATCTCCTCAGACAAATCCGAGTAGATTCCGTTGAACCTTTCATTCCTATCCTGCCCTCCTCCCCTCTTTTGACTCTATTTCAAGAGGAGCATTGTACTCCTGTGTTCCAGACAGGTTTGAAGCTTCTTTTCTCCTCCGGGTCAGAGTTGACCAACATGTCACCTGACGGTGACCTCACCATCGGCAGCGTCCGTCAGAAGGCGCATCTGGAGGTCAATGAAGAAGGTAGCACCGCTGGTGTTGCTGCGGGTGAGTATTTCTCACACTACATATTGAATAGTTTTATATTACCCGTTATACTACCCATAATAGGCTACTACCCATCATACTACCCGTCATACTACTAGTAATATTACCTGTCATACTACCTAAAATACTACACTCAGACTCTCGTCATAGGCCTGATACTTATCAGACTACTCGTCATAGCCCCACTAATTATCATACTACCCGTCTTACTGTACATCGTACATGGGACTATTAGATCCAGAGGGTGGTGGGACACCCAGCGGGGCAGGGTACCGGGACCCTAGAATACCTGGGGCGGACCAACTAGTAGGATAGAGAATTATAAAGTAGGAATTTAGGACAACTAGTTTAAGTGTTATTTTTCATACTCAAACTGTCATACTAGCCATCATACTTTCCCTCGCACTACCCGTCATACTACTCACTCCACTATCTATCATACTACTCGTCCTATTACCCACCAGCCTTCATACCAATCGTTACATTAGCTATCATATCACCCAACATAATACACTTTATACTAACCCTCATACTAGTTGTCATAGTTCCCGTGATATTTACCGTCACATTGTTATTTTATCAGTTTTGATTATATATATCAAAATTAACAGCTTCAGATCACATTACTTGACGTATGAATACGTGAAAGTAGATCTAGTAACTTTTTAGCAGTAAGATAAGGGTGTTCATATGGAGATTAGACTTTGGATGTATGATTCCAGCCGGTTCCTTCTCCTGGAAGATCGCCAACGACCTGTTTAGGCTCAAAGTGGACCGACCATTCCTGTTCGTCATCTTGGGGGAGGGCTACCAGGTGCCTCTGTTCTTGGGGAGAGTGGTTCGACCCCAGTGAGTGATCCTGAGACAGCACCGATAATAGTAGGATCTGGAGATATTCGTTTATTTCGTGCGCCCCATTGTCTTCTGTGGCCACAACACTTGTTTATGGGGGTGTACGAAGCTGTCAAATGTACAAGTCGGAGCTCAAATCTTCAACTTCAACAACCACATAAAACCTTCGCATCATCAAAACATTTCGTACGAAGAAGACAACTTCGATACATTATGAAATCCAGAACCTGAATTTTGACATGTAATTTTGTTGTTGTTACACCACAGAAAGTGTACATGTGTACATTCTGTTTATGATCTCCTGGTCGTGGAAACTTATTTTACGTTTTGTCATTTTGGATTTTTAAGCCATATTTTTTTGGTTTCCATAATTTTGTATTTATTTTGATCCATTTTTTTTGTTATTTAGTAGGCATTTTCGGTTCATTTTTTAGGAATTAATGTTGAATATGTATATTTCTAAATATTATAGATGTTTTTTAAATGCTTAAATACTCATTTTTACTTTCTCATTATCTTACAGGTAGATAAAGTATTGTGATCGTCAAAAAAATTGAACTAGATATTTTGATGAATGTTGACGTTTCATGACCCCCCCTACCCAAATTAAAAATAAAGTGTTTTTTGAATTTCCATCTGTCTGTACTTCGGACTCAAGCCTAAACTATTTTACCAATCGGGCTAAAACTTGGTATCTAGGGTTTTCATAGGGTTGCCCCGAGGGGTTTTGATTAAATTTCATCTCTAAACATTTATAAATATTCCAAACAAAATAGCTACTCTCAATATTTCGGCAAAATTACTTTGTACAACCCCAATCATGTTTATAAATAAACTTCCGTGCGAGCCTTCAAAGGTATATATATATATATATATACCTCCTGATATATATATATATATACCTCCTGATATATATATATATACCTCCTGATATGGCCCCAATGCATCTCAAGAAACAGTTGGATGGAAATATCGTCAACCCAACACCTCTCCTCTCCTCGGTTGTTAGCGGCCGTCAGGAAACTTCGAGCTCGAATCTGTTCAGCATTTTAATTAAGGGGTGACCGATAAGTCCAATTTTCCACTTTTTTTTAAGTAACTTGTTCAGGTTATACGCATATACACTAATTACACTAATGAGCTAGGAATGAAGAAGGTTGAATTTAGGGGAAGTGTACCCACATTTGCGTGAAGTGAGAGTGGAACTTCATTTTGGAATAAGCTACCCTCAGTAAATCCGACCGGGATTCAAACCCCAATCTCCTCGTCACTGGCAGGCTAATCTAACACGAGAGTGACGACTTAAGCCATGTGGCCACCGAAGCTGGTAATTTTCACATTAAAGGGGCAGCTATAAAAGTTAATTTATCTACTGTCACGCACTTGCTTCGGTAATCAAATGGTCTAAGGAAGTGGTACTCAACCTTTTTTGTTCGCGTACCCCCAGATATAATTTCTCTTCAACTTTGTACCTCCAAAATTAAATTATCCACCGAGATTAGAATCGCATAAAGGTGAGGGAGAGAAAGAAAAAAATGGCGCTACCAAATCTTATATCCTTACTTTCAGGTCTCTTGTTACTAACCTTAAATCTGGCCCTTATTATTCAGTGTTTATCATACAATAAAATATATTTTTAAAACTTTATATACACTCTTAAGGTGTCTTCGCGGATCTCAGGTGGAATACCACTGGTCTAAGGAGTCACTCTTGCAATAGACAACCGTGAAGGGCAACCAGGTGTACTGCGAGAGTTTGGGGTAAGGTCTAAAATAAGCGAGAAAAAAAAATCAGGAATAAAATAAAATCTTTTGAAATCCACGATCAACTTTTTAAAATAATACAATGATAAGAATTTTAGCGATTGAGCTTTTATTAAAAAATTTCTTAGAGTCATTGTCATTTAGTACAGCTTCTTACTACCCGTTCGAGTCATACGCTAATGTGAAATGGTAGGGTAATTGTGAGATGAAATGGAGGACCTGCAGCTTAGCGTGGGATCCGAACCACGACGGAGGCCTGGCATGCCTCACATTTACAAGTTGTGATTAATACACTTCTTGTTAGAGGTGAAGAAAGGGTTTGGCAATCAGACAAATCTGTGTCGGGATCGTGGATTGAACCCCGGACCCTCAGCAAAGAAGTCTGACACCTTACCCCTAGACCACCATGTCACCATAACTTTGACTAAAACAAACTTAAAACTAGTTTTTTGAATAATAAACTTAAAAAAACTTATGGTGTCCCTTACAATTTTAGTGCCTTCTCCCTCAGTGCCACGAGTTTAAAAAAAATATTTAAAATCTCTGCATTAAATCATGTACCGACACAATAAGTATAACAAAAATTTTGATAATTAATGTGATGGATAATAGCGTTTCTCGAAGAAAACCTGACAAAAAAAGAAAGGATTAGTAAACATAAATTAATAAAATAATGTAAAGCCTAAAAAGGTTTCTAGAAATATTTGTGGCCATATTGATCTTTAAGTGGTACGGGGTGAAGGTCTCCTACGGACCAATAATAAAATATCGCTGCGGACAGGATTCGAATCTGCGCGGGATGAACCCATTGGATTTCAAGTCCAACTCCTTAATCACTCGGACACCGCAGCTGTAACTGAGAATAAAAGCAAGTTAATATCTATTTAAAGGCTGTTTTCGCGATACAGAAGAAAGGTGTGAAGGAAGCGATTATTAGTACCACGAAATAATGTTTATAGCAAGAATTAAATTGAATGTGTCTTCGTAACTGGAGCTACTTCCATACAAGACATTTCTTCGTTAAAAAAAAACCCCAACAGAACACAGCGATTTGAGTTGGGGTGCTATAACATTGGTATGCGAGTTAGAAACAAAACGAAAACATATTTTAAACGATACACCTTAACTAATATTTCATGACTAAAAGATAATAATCAAAAGATAGTAATAAGAAAGACTGTTCACGTTGCAAATTTTATTCATAGATCATTCAATACAAATTATTTAGGATTAGAAAATAATATCTTTATTAGCCAAGGTATCGATGGTGGTTGGATGTCGTTTGGATCTTGAAATTTGCTCAGATCTTAGGAGAATTCACAAATTCTAGTAAGGAGAGGCATAAGATACAATATTTAACACCCAACGCTGACACCTAAATATCTACTAATTGGGTAGCAGGACATCCCCGTAAACAAAAACTAAATATCTTCTAGAGCCCCGATTGTAATCGAACCATGTTCTTCTATCATTTCGGTCAGCAACGCTTAGGACCTGCTTCGGTGGCCGCATGGTCTAGAGCGTCACTATCGCAATATACTAGACCAGTCTGATAATGTTCAAGGAACTCCTGGATGACGTTCTAATGCATCGTAGGCCACAAAATATGCTGCCGAGGGCCACATACGGCCCACTGGCAGCCAGTTGGACAGGCTTGTATTAGACTACAGATGACAGGGAGGTTCAAATCCCGGTCATGTCTACTGAGTACCTATTTTTTTTTCCTAAATGGTTTCTCACTCTTCTTTCAAGCAAATGCGGGTATATCACCTCTAAAGTGCTTCCTTCCTCATACCTACTCCATAAGAGTAATTATTATGTATGCGTATAACCTGAACAGGTAGTAAGACGCGATGATAAAAAAAACAACTAAAACAACTCTAACCGCAAAGCCACGGGGTTGGCCAATAGATCCAATTGGAACCTACCAATAAACGATATCGCTGTGGCTATTCCTAGTGCGCAGTACGAACTAATTTCCTAACTGTTCACCGAAAGCAGTTCTATATTAAGGCAGGTCACGTCAAACTGGATTATTAGCCTCGTTCAGAAAACATGGCCCGTAGAAAGATATATTTCTGCGAAGACACCTCAATGTAGGACCAGGTCAAGCAAATGAATGAGAATAGTTGGATCACGTGACGTGACCGTGTTAACACAGGGTGTTTCATAACAATAAAAGAAGCAGTATCGTATTCACAGTCTAATATCACGAGACAACAGTCAACCAATCTACCGGTATACGATATAACAAGAAGTTCAGGTCGGAGGTAAGGGATTGGTTAACCTCTGAATATATATTATATATTACGGCCGTTAAATATTTTTGCACTTTTTAAACAAAATTATCTGTGGAAGAAAGACAACGCTTGTACAATGAATGTTGTTCAAGAATAGTGAAGATTTAAAAATGGAAAATAATATTTTAGATTACGGATGTAGCCATATCAAGTATCTACTTAGCATCGCGTCTTACTACCTACTTGGGCTATACATATATGTACTAATTACGCTAATGTGCTAGTGATGAGAAAGGTTGAATTTAGAGGAAGTGTACCAGCACTCGAGTGACCTAAGAGTGGAAAACCACACTCAGTACACCCAACCTGGTTTGAACCCTGATCTCCCTGTTATCGACACTCTAAGTCTATTGGGATAGTGACACCTTAGACAATGTGGCCACTGAAGCTAATTCACATCAAATATCATATTCGTAAACTCGAAAAACGACACCTGGACATGGTTCAAGGTGCCGGGTTTGATTCTCGTATCCAGGTATCATTTTTTTTTCCCTTCAAATTTACGAAAAATTATTTATATCAAACAGATTTATCAAACTTTAATAAATATTAACCCTTTTATTGCCGCGAACAGACCTGATCTTCTTTACAGATTTTCGCAAGTTCTGACGTTATTCGATAGGAGGGTATTAATAAGTAACAGTTCGGAAATTTTTCTTGTACAACTTTGCAAAAGATGATGAAATAACCGTGACATTCTCCATACACGAATCCATTATAAGCGTGGTACTCAGAGGTGTAGTTATTAACACAGTCTATATCACACACTTTTATGTAACATTTGCTAGCGAACGTGATATATTATAGCCTTAAGTACAGATAATAAATATTTAAGGGCCGTATAGTCTATAATTGAGATCTGCCCTGAAGTGCTTGTTATTCGTACATTGCTGGGAGAATGGTTGACTCCATTGACTTGATTATACAATTTATATACGCTGCAATAGGAATTTAGATGATTGCTATCCGACTTTTATGTAAATTACTTTCAAATTAATGTGTCAAACCATATACCGTAGTTTTTTTTTATTGTAAGAGCAAGGGATATCTAAAAAAATTTCGAAATATCCTAAATTTGAACTAACCATTTTCACGAGTATCTAGACAGCCGGTAAACAATAAATCAATAAGCGTGTAACCCGAACGTGGTGCTAATTTTTTTTTAATAACTTAAGAGATATGCTACATATAATCCCACGAGTTTTATATATGCTATATAAAACACACATATACAATACATAGATGAAAAAACACAACATATATAAAAACTTGGAAAAAACCATCATACGAAAATTGCAGTCTTAAATCAGTTATTGATTAAAGTCGAGCCAACACATCCTCTATATTAGTCGACCCGCTCGCCGCTGGTGTATAATTCCCTGCTTTTTCCTTTACTAAGGGCTAATCTGACAGATACATATTTCTATCTGGTCAATAAGTTAAAAGTGCGTCCTACGATTGCCAGATAACATTTATCTGCCAGATAAAATGTATTTATACATAACATTTTTATCGGGAGGTTTAAGTACTTAATATTTTTTATCTGAAAGTTAAAATGGTTGTTGCCATAGTGACGCGTTGTTTTTATTGAGGTTTCGCCTATCAGAATCTGTTTTTAGATTAAAATCTTGGTTCACGTGTTTAGTAAGCACAAGCCTAGGCTCTAACTATATAAAATTAGAACATTTAATTCACACTTTTATATAAACTGACAAGCTATTTGTAGAGTTATATTTATATAAGAAACAAATTATCAAAATGTGAGTACAATAAATGAAATTTTGTAAACGTTGTATCCAACTATTGACCATATTTTGGCAGACACCTAAATTAGTACTTGCAAGACATCTTAACTTCTGCGCCCACGTGACATCATCTGTTTACTCGCACTCGTTTAGCCGCCAATATTTAACAAATGTTGAGCGTTGTAGCCACTTTCCAGGTAGTAGCGGTAGCAGTAGGGCTTATACGCATGCGCACACCAGTAAAAAACAGTACCAACCTTGCGTTTTCTGCATAAACATATATTTATCCTTCAGATAGCTATCCGGCAAATAAATTCAGTTTATAAGACGCGTAAAATATTAAAGTGGCTGATAAACTTTATCTGGTCGCTAACTTTAACCTCTCGATAGCAATATTTATCTAGTAGTCATAAGACCGGCCCTAAGTGTCATAGGCTAACTCCTACTTTATTTGACACTCTTGGCATACGGGGTGGTTTTAAGAAGATCGTTTGGTTAGGTTTGAAATGAATACAAAATCGAAAAATTAACAATTTATAGACTTAGAACTATCCAAATATTTCCTTATAAAATTCGAGATAAATGTTAATTTTTTACCATTGATTTAAATATAAATTTCATGGGGAGTCATGGTGGGTTCGAATTATCCAATTTTTGAACTAACCAATGTCAAATTAGCCAAATCCTACTGTATTCTAAAAATGTCAGTTTGTAAACATTGTATTAATGTAAATACAATAATAATAAACAAAAGCAACATTTTATCAATACTTACAGTAGAATTAATTTTTGTATTGAACCTTGACTCCCCCATTGTTAAAGTAATACGAATTTGTGGAATTTACTACCAATTTGTACAGCTTCGATTAATTAAAAAAAATTGTATTTAACCAACCACAATTTGGGTTGGATGCTATTACTAATAGATTAGACCAGGCGCAGATTCGGGGGAAGGGGGTCAAAGGGTCAGTTGACCCTCCTGTGAAAGTTAGGAAATTAATACAAAAAACAAAATGAAATTTCAAATTTTATAAAGAAAATACAAAACAGATAAATTATACAATTTTGTTTCTTTTTTACGCGCGGACACCTCTTAAGCCAGGTCCACATGTGCGTTATTCGTCCACGTTTAATCACTGCTCGATATGACTCACGCAAGTGTGGAAAAAATATTCGTTTTCATGTAGGAATATTTGTCGTGCATACCGAGTAACGAACATTGTTCCGCATAGAGACGGTAGACTACCACACATCAAAGAAGACTTAATAATCGCCTGAGAGCAGTTCATCCACGAATACCGAATATAAAGCAGGCCTATGTTTGGGCAGCAGGAGCGGCAGAACTGTGGGGGACTACCCCCCCCAGATATATTTCAAATTCTCTGATATTATCGAATATGAAGCTGAAAGATGCCTTAAATAAAATTCCAAATGACTTCTAGATGCTTTCTATTGTCAAAAATTTGCTGGAGAAAACCGCTTCAAATAACTACTAGACTGGAGGCATCTAACTAGCAAAAAAAAAAAATCAGTCGAGGAAAGCTCTAAATAGCTTCTAAAGTCATCCAAATTTCAAAAATGTTTAGGGGAGGACAACTCCCAATAACTTCTAGATGCTTGTCATGTGAAGGTATTTTCAGGCGAGGACCACCCCAAATAGGCTAATTTCTGAAAGAATTAGTTTTCATAATTTTATCGGTGTAAGACCACTTCAAAGCTTATCTTCTAGAGGTATCTAATTATTGTAAAAAGTTAAGGTGTGGATCACTCTAAATAACTTTTAGTGACATCCAAATTTCAAAAATTTCTAGGTGAAGAACACTTTAAATGGCTTATAGAGGAATCTAATATTTTTTTAAATCAAGGCAAATACAACTCATAGCTTCTAGAATAATCCATTTTTCAAAAATTGCTGAAGGAGGTCCACTCCAAATAGTTTCTAAAAACTATCAGATTTTAAAAAATTGGAGAGGAGGACCACTGTTTGAAACATACAACAGATCAAATATGAATGAGAAACTATTAAATGGCTTTAAACAGAAATCTAACATTGTAAGTAGTTATGTTAGTCTATGTTATTTATAATTATGACCCACCTTATGGAAAAGATCTGGATCCGCCCCTGGATTAGACCCAAGTACGATTGAGTATATTTGTTATATTTAATACGGCCCTTATTCTCTAAGTATTCAAGTTTCCGATGAGTATTTCTTCAGCCGTTCTTCCCAGAATACACTGACCTAAGCTGGTAAGACACCCTGTAGCTAACGCCATGGGAATCAAGTTTGTTAGTCCATACTTAATGCAGGAAACAGAAGAGTAGGCCTATTACATGTTCCCATATTTCCATGTCACGGACAAGAATATAGCTTGACTACATCCAGTTTAGAAAAGCTACTAGATTTTATTTCCCCCTTTTTTTTTAGCATCAAGTCATACTACCCGTTCGGGTTGGATGCCTATGTACTAATTACACTAATTTATTATGGATGCATTAGGAAGGTTTTAATTTAGAGGACGTACACCCGTATTTGCGTGGAGGGAGAGTGAACTTTTTTTTTTAGGGGAAAATCACTCTCGGTGCACCCAAACGGGATATCGAACCCCGATCTCACCGTCTTTGAAATTCTAGTCTATTGCGTGAGTAGCACCTTAGACCATGCGGCCACTGAAGCTGGTTTACTTTCACGTATTCAAACGTCAAGTCACGAGATCTGTTACTTTTGATAGATATTATCCATACCAACAAAATAATAATTTACTAAAATGTTATTAATGTTGGCCGAAAAAATAGTTTGTATTCTTTAAATGGCCCTTTATATAAAAATTGGACTGCATGTACTTGTGGACAGCCACTTGTGTGGGGCCGAATATTACGAATCATTCAAAGATCCCTATAATCACTAGTCATAATTAATGGTTGGAGGTAAAAATATATTTGACATTAAAACGACCGCAGGTGCAGTTGGGCTGAAAGAGTAGTAAGTAAAATCACCCTCAGTAGACCCGACCGAGAATTGAACCCTGATCTCCCCTTCTTCAGCAAAACGGTCTAACTTGAGAGTGACACCTTGAACTATAGAGTGTTATTTGGTGGTGGTGGTGGGTGGGGGTAGGAGGCTAAAACACTCCTTAGATATTTATTTTAAACAAAATGACTCGTGCCATTTTTGAACAATTTGGAATTCAAAAGAATCAGTAAACTACCCTTAATTTAAGGGATATGGCACAGACAAACATACAATGTATCATTCTATGCACCCCCGAGGATCGATCCAGGGTCTCTCCCTCCATCCTTGTGGCGAAGAGTATTGTGGATGTAGAATGCGGAAACCACCCCGTCCCCTTCCCCCCGCTCAGTAAAACACACTGTTAGCCCGAGGTCGTGAAACCTGGTTATAATTGGCCGGCCCTCTGTTTATCGGCCGCTCGGAGTGAATGATTGTCCAGCAGGATTCTCCAAGTGTGTCCGTCTGTCTATCTCTCAGACAGTTGTCACGGTCAGACGATCTCTTCTGGCCGACACGACGGCGCCAGCCTGCCCTACACTGAGCCGCGTTGAACCACATTCGACTGCTTTGATCGCATGATTGATTCCTACACATGGCCTTTTGATTTACCGTGGGCTATACTTCTTAAAATATTATTGTCAGTGTATAAGTTTTAACTCAAGGGTGCACCAGAACCAGATTCGAACCCCGACCACGCCTTCCCTACCAAGGTGGATTGGACACCGCTACCTTGCACCGCTATTTACCCCCAAGGCGAATGCAGCCTGTAACCCAAGAAACAAAATCAGCATAAATACTCCCAAAGTGGGCTCGGGTGCCTCTGCTTGATCGGTGTAAGAGTTGACCAACAGCAGCCGAAAGGTAACTCAGGAGTGAGCACCATAGATGACTTCGTGTATGAAGATATCTGAGATACATCAAACCTTGTCCATGGGAACTATTCATTGAAGAAAGAGAGAGAAGATATATATATATATATATGCTCTATCTACGGTATAAGAGTGACAGCTAGTAAAGCTACCATGTATTCAGTCGCCAAACTATGTGATCTGCAAGACGACATGTTGAGTTGTTGTTACTTTTTGGCAGTCAAAACTTTCACAACAAACCATTTGTTTTTAATTATCCTTTTCTTCTAACAGTTTTTACATTATTGAAATATGAACTTATAAAAATAACAGTTTGTATGATTCTTTTATGTGGTTCACTTAAAAATGATCTTTAAACAAAATATTCTAAAAGGCCGCGTTCTCTTCACAAATTAAGATGGTGAATTAGCCGAAACAAGGGTGGTTTATGAGGTCGTACAAACCATATTAGGTTTTGTTCATGCACTGTTTACAAAATAAAAAGTTTTAATTTGAAACTAATATTTTTTATGGATCTTTCTTTAAGT
Source organism: Timema genevievae (assembly GCA_902155825.1). Taxonomy (NCBI): domain Eukaryota; kingdom Metazoa; phylum Arthropoda; class Insecta; order Phasmatodea; family Timematidae; genus Timema; species Timema genevievae. The sequence goes on from CABFWO010000893.1 coordinate 52,621, forward strand.
TTAACATTTTTTTATTTATTTTGGTGGTTAATTATAACAAGATACAAGTTTGAATGTAATACTTTTTTAACATATTATTTAATGTGGGCCTAATATAATATATTTTGTTGCCACACCCGCAAAACAAAAAACATAATAGTTTTACTAACATTTTTTATGCTTCCAATAATTTACGAAAACTTCAGTTATACAGTTTTTCTTAGGTAAGTGTTATTATAATTGTTTGTTAAAACTTTTATTAATAATATAGTATTACTTGGCAAATAATAATTATTTCCGAATAGGTACACATTAGTTACTTTCAGTCAATGTTTGTAATAAAGAACCTTCTGCTAGATTTAAGTTACAATCTCTCCTGCTGTAGATCGGGTATAGAATGTCCCCTGGCAGGAGAGATTAACAATAAAACAGTGTAAAGGTACAAGTGCAACGATCGGTCGAGCCATCTCATCCTCTCTGGCTCGACCAATCAGAAGGGAGAGATTTGAGTTCAGAGTATTAACATCATTCTCTCATATTACTTTGCCAAGATCTAGTTTGGATTATCGAGATACTTTTATTTCTACTTTTGAAACAAAAATGTTCTATAGTGCAACAGGCCGTATTGCCTATTCAAGATACTCTCAACTAATAGCAATTTTAGGGGTTCAAACTATTATTTTCTTCAAAATAAATCAAATATGGCTCTGAGTAGAAACATACGAGTTTAAGTTTCTTTACATCGTGATATCAACACTTGTTGAATATTTGCCAAGATTATAGCAGCATTATTAGATGACAAACTTTTTAAATGAAGATAAAAAAATTTCATCAAATTTCAGGACACCCTTGACAAATATTCTAGAACTGTTGATATCACCATGGGAATAAAATTAAACTTCAAGTTTTTACTGGAGATTTTTTTTATTTTGTCAAAAAAATACTTTTGCTTTAAAATATCTATAAAGATACTGCCCTTAACTCACAATCCCTACCATCACACCTTAAGGAAATGAGTCAGAATTAGCCAAGAGAGATTCGAACCAAATCCCGACATTTTATTAATTAAACAACAACTAAGTACTTTTGCCTGCAAACCGGTGGGCATGCGGACAATAGGAGTCAGTCTCATCATGTATGTTTTCACAGGTAGCGGGGAGGGTCTGGTACACTGGGGGTGGTTTTCAACACGTGATGTACTCCTGTAGCTTTCTTATTATTTTGATCTCCCCCACGATGAGGGTAGACTTCCGTAAAAGCCCCCCCTTACCATCCAACACACACTTTATATATATATATCCCCCCCACAACAGTGGTCATATGGACTAAGGCGTCACTCTCGCAAGATACTGGACAGCCGGTCAGATAGGGGTTCGAATACTGGTCGGCAGTACTGAGGTTTTTTAACCCCTAAAGAGTTTTCCACTCTCACCTACGAAAATATGGTTACAATTCCTCTCATAATTAATCTACCTAATCCTTAACACACCAGGGTAATTAATATGCAAAACCCAAAAATGGTAGTGAAAGGTGGCGCTAAAAAAACAAGAAAAAAAGTACCGAACCTTTTAGAAAATACAAACATGTATTTTTTCTGCGGTAAACATTGATAAGATTTTACTCTATTATTGTTATGGCTATTTTATAGGTATTGATAATATTTATCAAAAATAACAGCTGCAGATAACATGACTTGACGTATGAATACATTAAAATAGATCTCATAGCGTTTTATAGCTATCAAATATATCCGTTAGTAAGAACATTGGGCTTTACTTTAATTTCCAAGTGAGGCTTGGCTACAAAATATTTGAGAAACTTTACAAAGACGATACATCTGATCAATTGTTAATAACAACGGCGCTAAAACGTGATAGTAAAAAATACCCGCTCCCAACACCTCGAGTGACCCTGACCTTGATTTGAATAGGTACGGACTTATATAACTACATTCTACTACGGTACATGGAACCGGCTCCAGGTTTCATCTCACCAGCAGATCATTAGCGGATGGGCGTCGTAATTACTACTACTAATAATAATAATACTGATTTGCAACATTTCAATCTGTTAACGAGGTAGAGAATTCCTGCGGCATAACCCTGGGTTCGACTCTTGTAACAGTCTAGATGAGAACTCCCCGACACGGAAGCTGAAGACGTGCAGAGACTAGGGATAAAGGGGGGAGGGGGAGAAGAGTAAAAAAAAAGAGAGAGAAAGAGAGGGGGTGGGGTAGGGTGGAAACTTGAACTGCAGTGACCAATCCACTGAGCGGGAACGTGGGGTGAATGACCTTTTCACCTCGAGATGCAAGGCTACCAACATGATCGCACCTATACCGGCTCTCACCTTAACTTCTCTCTGACGTCATTCGGTCGGTGAGTGTCGACTCCACAATCGATCGTTCTATGTCTGGTTCTCGGAAAAGGTCACAACTCCTAGCGAGAGATGTGGGAAAAGTATCGTTACTTTACCTTTTTTTTAGCCCTACTTCAAGGCCGTAGTCAAGGGGGGTTTTGGGGGTTCAAACCCCCTCCAAAATATAATTAACAAAATATATAAGGCTTTTCTTATGGTTAAAACAATATCAAAATCAAGCCGCAAGTACAAATTAGGGGGCTGTGTTACCATAAAAAGCACTTCAGAGAGCTTCTAGAGGTGTTTATTATTTAGAATTTTTTCCATCCTCCGGCAATTAGGGGATGTGCCCACCAACCCCCCCCCCTAAATTATTGGCTGGCTACGGCCTTGCCCTACTTCATAGTACTTGTCCAAATTACACGTATATGTACTAATAAAGTTTGTGCTAGGGATAGTGAAGGTTGCATTTAGAGAAAGTGTACCCGCAAATGAGTAAAAGGAGAGTGGAAAACTATCTAGGGAAAATCACCCTCAGTAGTACACCCAGTTTATTATGTTTGACGCTAAAATGAAAAAAGGTGGACATCAACCCTTCAGTCACACTTTCCAATTCGTATAGCAGTACCGGTTTCGGTGGCCTCATAGTCTAAAGCTTCACTCTAGTGTTAGACTAGACTGCCGATGACAGGGAGATCGGGATTTGAATTTGAATCGGTGTACTGAGGGTGGTTTTTCCAGATTGGTTTTCCACACTCCTCCTATTAAAATGTGGATACAGTTCTTTTAAATTCAACCTGCCTCATCCCTAATTCATTAGCATAATTAATACATACGCGTATAGCCTAGACCGGTAGTAAGTCACGGTGCTAAACAAAAATTCGTACAGTACATGCTTCTATAAATTTATACAAGATACACTAAATTGTTTTAGGTTATTAACGGGTAAGATGGAATTTGAATCCCGGCTGGGTGTGGTAGGTGTTTTTTTCCCTAAAGGGTGCCCTAATATTCCCCAACGCAAATTCGGGTACATTTCCTCTTATATATACCTTACTAATACCTGTTCTATTAGTGAACTGGTAGCTAAATTCATATAGACCGGATGGGTGGTAAGACACGAAGCAAAATAACTAAGTTTGATTCCCCGTGTTCAACGTACAACTAGTCCTGCGGGCTCTCTGCCTGTTTACACTTGTGGGACAGGGAAGAAGAAGGAGGAATTCAGAGAAAATGTACCAATATCCACGTGGAGGGAAAGTGATAAATGATAAACCAGTATGGAACGCCCTTGACAGATATTCACCAATAATTATTGTTGATATCAACAGGCGTATAAAATTAAACTATATGTTTGTAGTGGAGCAATATTGGATTTATTTTGGACAAAAAATATGTTTTTCAATAAAAACGGCAACAAAAATTTGACCTTTTCTCGCGTACCCTAGACTCACACCTTATTTTACAATCCTAAATCACACGACTTACAAACTAGAACACAACACCCAGCCCTAGCTACGTACCAAATGGCTAGCAGGATAGACCCATGTGCAACCAATAATTATATTCCTCCCAGAATCGAACCAGGCTCCCCAAGAACCGCTGTGGACGGGCACGACAGAGCAAGTTAAGGTGAGAACACATATAGGTAATTTGGATGAGGGGGAGAAGGAGGCGGAGTTTGGCCAGGTGAGGGGACAGTCTCCCCCTCGAGAGGAAGCCCCCCCGAGATGGCCAAGTGGAGCCGTGGATAAAACCCAAGACGCGAGGATTCACCAGGAGACAAACACTGGGACCAGCGTCCACTTAGGACGACAATTTTTATAAACAGAAGAAGATAGCGCGGTGCGGACTTTCTCAGGAGGACTGACTTGAGCCATGGGACCCGCCAGAACAGGTAGGAGCTGCTCCAACATATCCATTACCTCAGGTTCACTCCTTGGCGGTGACCGAGTGGTCTAGGGCATCAGATGCGCGCATTACTTGTTTCGCAAGGAGGAGAAGCTCGGTTGGCTGTTTTTTAGTACCATGTTTTACTACACGTTTGGTCTGTACGCCTATTTACTAATTAAGCTAATAGGTTAAGGATGAGTATGGTTGAATTTAGAGGAATTATACCTACATTTGCGTGGAATCCGATCAGAATAGGTTGCTATTTTGAAAAAAGAACACACCCGACCGTGATTAAAACCCCAATCCCCCCGTCATCATCAGTCCAGTCTATTGCAAAAACGACTCCTTAGACCATGTGAGCACCGAAGCGGGTCTACTGTGGTAACTTTTTTTAACACCGCGTCTTACTATACGTTCGGGCTATACGCCACGCCTATATACTAATAACAATTTGTTAGGTATGAGTAAGGTTGAATTTAGAGTAAGTGCACCCGAATTTGCGTGGAGGAACAGTGGAAAAATAAGCTGAACTGGTGGACTAGGGGTAAGGTGTCAGACTTTTGTACTAGAGGTCCGGGGTTCAATCCTTGGTCCCAGCACAAATTTATCTTATTGCCAAACTCTTCCTTCACCCCTGACAAGGTGTGTATTAATCACAACTTGTGAATGTGAGGAATGCCAGGCCTCCACCGTGGTTCGGATCCCACGTTAAACTGTAGGATCCTCCATTTCATCTCACAATCACCCTACCATTGCACATTAGCGTAAGTGCGTATAGCTCGAACGTGTAGTAAGACGTGGCGATAGTAATAATAATAATAATAATAATAATAATAATAATAATAATAATAACAATAATAATAATAATAATAATAACAGTGGAAATCCGTTTAGCAAAAAAACACCCTCAGTGCATCCAACCGGGATTGGACCCCAATCTCCTCGCCATTGGCAGTCCAGTCTATTACAAGAGTGATGCCTTGGACCACGCAGCCACCGAAGCGGGTCTACAATAAATTGACAGATAAAATGTTGAGGCTTTATATTCTCGCTCGATTATGACGGAAATATGATAAATAGCTCATAATGAAGATAACTTGATCAAGTTTTCAAGGTCGATAGAACTATCAATTGATTGCAATGAAGATAGATAAGCTTACAGCTATTCTGTAAAGAAGTGACTATCGTCATGAAGTGTTTAAGGTCAATCGCGCGCGCGCGCGCGCACACACACACACACACACACACACACACAATGGATTGACCTAGATGAAAAAATAAAATAAAATGACTGTTGCTCTAATTAAACGCTCGTCAATAAGTCGTTTTGGTTTGATAAAGGGAAGATATCACACATGTTTACTGGTCGTGTTTATTAAGTGACTTAACACTGACCTGTGTCATTTGGTAGATTCTTAGACATTAAATTGGAGAAAGCTCACCACAGAAGGTTGGAAAGTTCCCACATTTTTTTAACGACAGATGCATTTTTTAAAATCATAAACATTTGGGAAAGTTGACTTGATTCGCTATTGGAAGCAGACTGCCTTTTCTCTGGTTTTTGCTTAGTACCACATTTTTACTATCCGTTTACGTTATACACATATGTGCTAAGTACGATAATGTGTTAGGGATGAGGAAGGCTGTGTTTAGAGAAAGTGTAACCGCATTATCATGGAGAGAGGTGAATGGAAAACCAATTATTAAAATCACCCTCAGTATACCTAACCGAGATTCGAACCCCGATCTTCCCGTCATTGGTATTCAAATCTATTGCAAGGGTGACCCCTTTAGACTATTCTACCACCAAAGTGGGCTTTCTATCGTTGTTTCTCTTGAAAATTTCGTAAAGTTTGAACTACATTTTCTATAAATTTGGAAATTAACTTTGGTTACGGATGAAGCCGTCTCTAGATGTATTTTTCAATAAAATAAAATAAATGGAGAAAAATATAACTAAACGAATGTCCCAGGTTCGTTTCCCATGTCCATCTGTTACTTTTAATCTGTATTCTATAAGCACCAAAACATAATTATTTTACATAAACACTGCTCGAAAACTTGAATTCTCGCGCCAATTTTCCAATTCACCTAAGATAAAATACTCGTATAGTTTATATCACAAAGTTTCAGTTTTTTTTTTTTACTTTATCGGATTTTCGCAGCGTCAATAAAAAAAGAAGCAATACATTATTTAAAAAAAGATAAATGAAGAATTAATCCTAAAAAAACAAAAACTAATCATGGGCTCGTCCGGGATTTGAACCCGGGACCTCTCGCACCCGAAGCGAGAATCATACCCCTAGACCAACGAGCCGATGATAGAGTTTCTCTCACCGAGTGAATCAGTTCTACGAACAGGTCCGCTAGAAATGCTGAAGACGTTCTCCAGGGTGGCCGGTGTAAACGGCCTACCTCGACCTACAGTGGACAGACCTAGGCAGGGGAAAGGAGGGTGTGGGGAGAAGGGACATCGAACATATGCTCTCGAAGGGGGCAGGTATTTAGAAGGTACCGTTATTTGTAGATCAGCGGTAACTTCGCGGGTCGCTGCCCCGGAGCCGAACCAGCTTCATGACGTTTCTGTCTTCCTCTCTCCCTCTCTCTCTTTCAGAGGCATATGTTAAGCCCCTTCTTCCATTTTCAGTTCCTGCTTTTTTTTTTAACACCGCGTCTTACTACCCGTGTGTATTATACGCATATGTATTAATTACGTTAATTTGTTAGGGATGGGCAAGTATTTAACCATGGGTTTTCAGGTCAGAATCAGGTACACTATCCCCGCGGCCAACGCCAACAACCTTGAATAATTAAACACGTAAACAAATATGAAATTAATTTGTAATGTTAGAATCTTGTTTTAACACTTACTAAACTTTTATATAATTTAAAGTTTGGCATAAACCATTATTTAATTCTATTACTGTGTACTGTTTACTCTTTTGCTAAATAAAACTTACCAACAGAATTTAACAACACCAGACATCCAATTTCCATTATTTTAACTGAATAAAAACCAATATTTTAGGCACTTCCAAAAAATTATTTTTCAATCATTATTGCCTTTACATTTTCGTTAATAAAACAAGCCATAAGATTAAATCATTTGTCTGCGTTTTAATCAATGTTGAGGAAGCTTTAATTAAATTTATGTGCATAAAATAACAAATCAAACCGATACTAAACCAATATTATATTAGAAGTAGGTCTATGAAAGACAAATACCAAATATATAAAAATCAAGGGCTCGTCCGGGATTTGAACCCGGGACCTCTCGCACCCTAAGCGAGAATCATACCCCTAGACCAACGAGCCGATTAAGAACTGAACAAGTTTTATATCTGATTATAGTACGAGTATCAAATGGTGTCTTAGTCGCTACAACTGGTTTTAAAGACGCATGTTAATTTATATAACTTGTACATTTCTGGTACAGCAGAGAACCTTGAAATTACCATTACGTATATTGATTGAATATCAAATCCTTATGTATTTCTGACTTCTTTTATATTTTCCTAACTACACTTTTTGTAATTAAAATATTAGATTCATATTTTGTGAACATTATCAAAGAAAATAATAAAGTCATATTAGGGATTCAGAATAACAGATAACGTTTCGCAAGCTTATTAAACCTCTGTAATTTGAAGAGCTCGTAAATCTAAACGTGCTAGGTGGCTTGTCAGTCTTGGCGTATGATTCTCGCTTCGGATGTAAAAAGTACCGGATCCAAATCCCGGATGATCCCGTGGCTTAACTTTGTTTTTAGGTTGAATTTTTCAAAAGATTTTTTTTTTTCTAAAACATGCCATTTTTGGTTACAAAGGGTTTCAAATCGTCCATCTCAAGTTTATCATTTAGTAATTATTATATGTGCCGGTTGAACACGTGAACAAAGGTGCGAGTCTTAACAAGTCTGGTTTGTCTATGATGGGGAGGCTAGTATTCGAATCCCAACCGGAAGTATTGAAGTTTTTTTTCCCTAAATGGCTTTTCACTTTTTCTCTACGGTGGGTAAATTTTATGTTTAAATATGTAGTACCACGTCTTATCACCCGTTTGGGTTACACGATTATGTACAAATTACGCTTTTTTTTTAGGAATAAGAAATATTATATTATAGAAATTGTACCTGCATTTGCGGGGAGGGAGAGTGGAAAACTATTTAGAAAAATCCTCCTCAGTACACCCGACCGAGATTTGAACCTCAATATCCCCGTCATCGGCAGTCTAGTCTTTGTGAGAATAGTGCGTTAGACCACACGGCCACCAAAGCAGGCTTCTATAAAATATTCTACATTCCTCATTCATACCTTGTTATACTGTGATTTAAACTGCTTTAGGATCTGCGTGGTGGGTAGGCTGGGGAGCATGGTTGCCACATAGAGGGAGTTTGCGCGTTGCTACTATGCAAGCATCAGGGACAGATTTACGTGTCTGCCACCCATAGGCACTAGATAATTTGCTGCCCACTTTTCCTAACTTCATTAACTTCATTTCTAACCTTCTAAATCCTCATTTCCACCCCTATCAGCCCTCATACACCAACATACATTTGTACCATATACACAAGTGCTATCTGTGTACTGACAAATAAAAAGTTCTTAAATTATTTTATTATTTATTATAGTGAGGTTTTAAAAGTAGTAAGATTCTAAGCAAAGACGTAAGAAATTGAAATAAATACTCTTACACCAGGCGTGGATTCAGGGGGGGAGGGGGTGTCCAAAGGTCAGTTGACCCCCAGAAAGCTAGAAAATTAATATAAAAAACAAAATTTAAGTTCAAGTTTAGAAAGAAAAATAGAACACAAATTAATATTATACTTTTTTTTATCTTTTTACGCGCGGACACCTCTTAAGCCAGGTCCACATGTGCGTTATTCGTCCACGTTTAATCAATGCTCGATATGACTCACGCAAGTGTGGAAAAAATATTCGTGTTCATGTACGAATATTTTTGTCGTGCATAGCGAGTAACGAACATTGTTCCGCATAGAGACGGTAGACTACCACACATCAAAGAAGACTAATAATCGCCTGAGAAACAGTTCATCCACGAATACCGAATATAGAGCAGGCCTGTGTATGGGCAGCAGGAGCGGCAGAACTGTGGGGGACTCTGCCCCCTAGAAATAATGTGCCCCTTCCTGGAATAAATTCTCCCGTAGATATATTTCAAATTCTCTGATATTATCGAATATGAAGCTGAAAGTTGCCCTAAATAAAATTCCAAATGACTTCTAGATGCTTTCTATTGTCAAAAATTTGCCTGAGAAGACCGCTTCAAATAACTACAAGACTAGAGGCATCTAACTGGCAGAAGAAGTCAGGGGAGGAAAGCTCTAAATAACTTCCAAGGTCATCCAAATTTCAGAAATGTCAAGGGGAGGACAACTCCAAATAGCTTCTAGATGCATGTCATTTTAAAGAATTTTCAGGCGAGGACCACCCCAAATAGCCTAGTTTCTAAAATAATTCAAATTTCAAAATTTGGTCGGTGGAAGACCACTTCAAATATCATGTTCTAGAGGTATCTAACTATCGTAAAAAAAAATTAAGGTTAGGATCACTCTAAATAGCTTTGAGGAGCATCCAGATTTCAAAAATTTCCAGTTGAGGAACACATTTAAATGGCTTATAAAAGAATCTAATTAAAAAAAATAAGGTGGAGACTACTCAATACTCATAGCTTCGAGAGTGAACAATTTTAAAAAAAATTGTTGAAGAAGGGTCACTCCAAATAATTGATCAAAACTGTCTTATTTAAAAAAATTGGAGAGGATGACCACCGTTTAAAACATACATAAGATTAAATATAAATGAGTCAATATTAAATGGCTCTAAACAGAAATTTAACATTGTAAGTAACTATGTTATTTATAATTATTATGACCCCCCTATGAAAATGATCTGGATCTGCCCCTGTCTTACGCTACCACAACCCACAACCCACAAATTCAAATATAATATAATTTAAAAATATAAAGTCTGCACTAGTGGACTGTAGAACATGTTACTAAAGATAAAATATAAGCATGTACACAATAATAAAATAGTCTACAGTATTTTTCGCCTTGATTTCTGCTGAGCGAACTGGTCGATGATGCCGGACAACCATTTTATCCAATAAGTGACCTTCAATTAGGACGATTGTCAGTGAATTAAGGTGATAATCTGTCATGTTGGTACGCAGATACAACAAATCACAACACTCACACACATGATGAAGCCATAAAATTATTTTAACTGGCAGAAAAAAATGTGTATTTTTTTCTCGTCATTGAAAATTTGCCGCCCCTAAAATCTGCCGCCGTAGTCACGTGCCTACTAGGCCCTGGCAAGCATACCCAGTGACTGTCAAGAAATCTGGCAACGTGTATCGGTTGCTATGACAACTACCCTTCATGGATTGGTCGAACATGTGACGAGCCTCCACTCCCCACTCCGGCTGTGTTGACCCCTCATTCCTAAAGCAGTTCAAAACTCAGTATAGAGTAAATATGTGATATCTCGGACCGATAGTAAAATGAGGTGCAAGAAGAAATAGTTATTATGGACATACTGGTTTTAAAAAAAATGGGAGATAATAAAGTGTAAGCATATTTTTCACGACTTTTGCATATTTTGCATACTTTGATTATAGCCATTTTTGAACCATAAAACTCGAGCTCTTTGATGTAGGAAATAGAAGCCATTTTGATGAAACCCATTTTATATTCTTATCATATCTTAAAATATGATCTCATGAAACGACGTCTTTCTTCTCCGTTCTCGGTAAATGATTTAAAAATGAAACTTGTTTGATATTTTCTTACTCAAAAACGCGAGTAAATACATCCAAACCGATTTTCATTATCTTTACTTTCTCGCGAACCTTCGGGTAGAGAATTTTTGTGATCGTGGGGGGGAAAAAAAAAAAAAATCTAACTCTATATTTTGATGGATGTTGATGTTTCATGACTCCATAGACCGGGATATATATGTTCATTTTTTTTTTGCAATATCTGTCTTCTACTGGGACTAGAGCCGAAACTATCTTACCGATAGGGCTAAGAATTGGTATCTAAGGTTTCCATAGGTTTTCTCAGAGGGGATTTTGGAACTATCGAGTCAAAACTAAAATATTAATATTTAAATATTATTATTATAAATAAATATTAACATTTATTATAAAATATTTTATAGATAAATATTAATATATTAAATATTTTTATATTAAAATATCTATATATTATTTATATTTTATATTAAAATATTTATATATTATTTATATTTTATATTAAAATATTTTATAAATAAATATTAATTTTTTAAATATTAAAATATTAATATTTAGGGCTAAAAGAAAAAAGAAAATCGATTTTATCAAAATCAGTTCTAATGACTTTTATTATATTTCGTATCCAAGCACTGTTTAACACTACAAACAAAATGGCAGCTCCTCTTTTCCCACGAACATGACTTTGGAGGTTACTTTGCATAAGCGGAAATGTATAATTTTCATCATATCTCCGAAATTCTTTGAAATACCAAATAACATATCATTGTAAAGTTGTAGTATTATTAAAAATAAAAAACCTTTGTTTGAAATATATTTGAATAGAGCTAATAGCTTCTGAGATATTGGGAAATATATATATTTTAAATAAGGGTCTGGGAAATTGAATGTTATTCTCTTTGCTGAACAGAGATACTACTTTTTTTCTCAATGTGTTTCTGTAACAGTGTATATTATTTCATTTATGCTCTTTGATGTAATGTTTCGACACCAATGTATATTATTTAATTTTACACATTTTACTAGTTTTGAGTAAATATCTAAAACTTTAATCAAATGAGAGAAAATATATACGGTACACTGTAGCATTTATTAAAATATTAAAGCTCTTACAACAAATTTGTGCAGGAAGAATTTCAATTTTTTATAATATTTAAGTGAAGGCAGAAATGTTTAGAAAACTACCATTTATTTTAACAGTAATTACCCAATTGTACTAAAGCATTTTTAAAAAATAAAATAAAATACTTTCAGGATTATCATATTACAGATTACAAATTTTTACGATAGTAGGGGAAAGTCTGGAAGCTATTAAAATATCTTGCTATAATTCAGGGTCAATGTTTTCAGGATTGATACTACTGACGCTACTAGTGACATCTCATGGACTTCCCAGAAGATCAAGGAGTCTCACGGACTTTGTTGGAGAAGGGACCAATGAACTGGCCATCGCTGTCTTACAGGTAAATCTTGGAATAGCATTCTAAAATTTTGCTCAATCAGGCGGTAATTACTGTTCTGGGTCACACTTCCCGATGGATACATTGAGGGTAGAAGACAGAGAATTTGTAACAAATAAATTTTTTAAAGAAAACAATTTGAATATGTTAATCAATAATATCATTCATATACATCAATAAGTTATACGGTTGTGTGTTTCTAGAATACGAATCTTGAATATTTTTTCGAATCTATAATCCAAATTCGAATCCTTGAATTTTTTACAAGTGTAAAATTGAAGTTAAAAAGAAAATATGTAAAATTGAATTTAAATAAATGTTGTTTAAGACTTGGTGCCACTAAAAAATGTAATTGTTTTTGTAATTTCTATTACGTCATAAACAACAAATAAAACACATTTTTAGTAAATTAATTATATTAATACAATGTTACCCTCTTTTATTGTGTATAATTTTGCTTATCTCCCAAATACACAAGTATATAATTATAATTCCTTTTACCAATCGCTTAAAATTGTTATATCAAGAGAGATTTTATTGTATTTGAGATACTCTTTTAATATTTTTACTAATCTTGAATTTCTGAAATACAATAGGATTCGAGGGATTTTAGGAATCAAAGATTCGAGTGTCCTATCTTTAATATATTTATGAAACACATAAAAACACAAATATTTCTACAATACATGGGCATAGGGAGAATTTCATTTGGCGGAGGAGGGTTCAAACTGGCCCGTTTAGAACAAGAATATGAAGACTTAATATCAGTAAACTCTGAGAAATAAGAATATGCTTATTTTATGTGTGTTTATTCTTGAGACAAAGTATATCAAATATGTGTCTGTATCAAGTGTCACACAGATGAGGATCTGAAATATAAACCAACTGATGTGACTGTATAATATAGATACTGTATAATATCATGACTAAAGGGGAAATTAACTTTTAAAATACATTTTGTTAGTGGCTAGTGAGTGACACATTAATAATTGGCCGCACTTAATATAGCGAAACACTAACTTTCAAACTGATTAATATTAACAACTAAATAACAAGTCTGCTGATTTATTGAAATTAGCTTAGTGTAAATAAGTATTAGGTGACAGATTTAATATTAATTTAATTTATTGTAGTTAATGCAAAATGAAATGGTTATAGATAGATGTGCATGCTAACTTCTTTAAACACTCCATTACTGCAAGCACAAAAATTATTATTATTATTATTATTATTATTATTAGCACCGCGTCTTACTACCCGTTCGGGTTGTACGCACTTACGCTAATGTGCAATGATAGGGTGATTGTGAGATGAAATGGAGGACCTACAGTTTAACGTGGAATCCGAACCACGGTGGAGGCCTGGCATTCCTCACATTCACAAGTTGTGATTAATACACGTCTTGTCAGAGGTGAAGGAAGGGTTTGGCAATCAGATAAATCTGTGCCGGGACCGAGGATTGAACCCCGGACCCTCAGCACAGAAGTCTGACACCTTACCCCTAGACCACCAGGTCACCCTGCAAGCACAAAAAGCTTTTGGAGATTGGAGGGAGGGGGTTTGAACCCCCTAAATCCCCTCCCTACGACCATTCTGCAATACACTATATTATATAGAAGTATTTACAACATTTTTGGTTTGAATTTAAAATAATAGTAATACTGCCATCAGCAAATATTTATTTTGTTTCCGTTTTCATTCACTGAAAATAGTGGACATGATGTAGAAAATTATTAATAAATTGCGATAAATATGGTTCTGAACTGATTCGAAACGAAAAAAAAAATTAGTAGAAATTCATCTGGTACCAATAGAGCCCTCCTTACTTCCCCCGGATACCAAATATATTAACTGTTCCATTCTCTGTACCGCCATTTTACCATCCAAGGCCACACTCGTCGTTCCACCATTGAAAACATACGACTTATTGTTCCTCATCAGCGGTTTCCAATGATGGCCTTTCGTCTGGGCTACTGCGCAGACTGCGTGACTGTGCGCCGACCGTGCTGCTTCCATGCGTTCTGAATGCTAACCACACGACACGGCCGGCGCAAATTCCCGTAAGGGTGAATCCAACTTTAATCTATCTACAAGCCTAAGAATTCCAAATTTGTATCTTGCGTAGGGGTACGTGGACAGTGAGACTAACCTCGCCTTCTCTCCACTGGGGTATTCTGCGCTACTAGCGATCCTAGCGGAGGGTGCCAAGGGCGAGACTCGAAACCAACTGGTCAACGCCCTTCATCTCCCCCAAGAGGACCAGGTCACACGCAGCACTTACAAGAACGTGCTCAGCAGGCTCCAGGTACAGCACAATTTTCATAGGAAGAATCCTGACATCTAGTAGAGTTACTAGATCTATTGTAACGTATTCATACGTCAAGTAATGTGATCTGCAGATGTCAATTTTGATAGATATTATCAATACCTATGAAATAACTATAATAATAGTAACTATAGATGGGTTGAGTCCACTATTTTAGGAATCAAAATTTCGAATTAGAATCTAGGAAAAATTTATGAACATAGCCTAATAGTAAATAGAATTATAATAGAACAATATAAAATACAAATAATAACTAAATGTTAACATTTTTTATGCTAATTATTTGTGACCTTAATACATTCAGTTAGTGGTTGGATTACTGATCTGGGGTCTTGTTTTTAAGTTTGCCTTACAACTATGTTGCGGTTAAACCAACAATAAGCACCAATAGAGCTCTGGGATTTTAAGGTCTCATACCTATTATATAACAATACCGATAATAAAGTGTTATCATTGCTGACAGCAAAAAAAAAGTAGGTGTTATATAGAATGCTCTTCATATTAAAATAAATTGGACTGTAAGTGGTAACTATAATGTATCTATGACAAATGTATTAAACTTTTTTTACAATTAATACCATCACAATTAAAATAATTTCACAGCTAGTTTTACAATACTTATTAATTAAGATAATATAGCATGTATTTAATTTAAATTATTCACAGCTGCATGTTTGTATCCAGCTTGAAAATATTATGTAAAATAATAGAAGTCTTGAGATAAGCCTACATTTACTGTTGTAAAAACATTTTAAAATTCAAACTCGTGGCAGTTATATTATTTTCAAACAGTTGGTTTTAAATTTTCTGAACACAACAATGTGATTATCCTTTACTGGTTATTTGGTAGCTAAGTGCATTTTTCATTGAAACTTGAATACAAATGTAAAATCATTTATTAGTATTTTATTTTTATGTTCACAGACTAAAAATGAACTAAACGCCCCTGAGTTCAGAAACTGGTTTTACGTATACAAAAACTTTTCCGTTGAGCAGAGCTACAAGGACATCCTATTACATAATTATTTGACGGAGGTTAAAAATGTAGAACGTGTAAGTTATGAGGACCAGATCCGTGATGCCACTAAACCAAATAAAGAGTTGGAAGCTTTAATGGAAATGGACAAGGACTCATTTAAATCCCCCGAAAAAGAAGTAGCAATGTCAGAGATGACAAAAGAGAAACAGGAAATTATGGCAATCAAAACTGAGGGACAAAAGATCGAAGAACAAACTAAGCCTGATGCGTCAATGGAATTAATGATTAAAAACGAGACAAGTGATTATATTAAAAACGAAAGCATGAAGACGGATGAAGGCAAGAGGGAGGAAGGAGCGATTAAAGAAGGAGTGATGAAAGATGAAACTATGCAGGAAGGAATGATGAAGGTTGAAGGGATGAAAGCAGGAACGATTCAAGACGACAGGATTAAAGAAAAATTGACACCGGAGAAAAATGAATTATTAACAGTAGATAGTGATATGCAAGCAGGTGCGATAATGGAGCAATCGATGATGCATGATGCATTAAAGGAAGGCGAGATGATTCAAGAGGCTCTGAGGATGGAAGCCCAAATGGGTTCTATGCATGAGATCATTAAGGAACAAATACCAGCAATGTCTGAAATGGTTAAAGGAGAATCAGAAATGAGTAACACGGAAAACGAAAAGATAGAGCAAGGAATAAGCAGCGTGGAAAAGGAAGAGATAAAAACAGAAACGGGTAACATGGAAAAAGAAAAGATAGAAACAGAAATGAGTAACGTGGAAAAGGAAAACGCTGAAATGGCTACAATGGATATGCAGAAACCTCTAGCTGGTTCACTGATGATACAGGAGGCCTATAAGGAAATGGACAAACCTTTGGACTCTGAAATGGGTACAGTGGAGATGCAGAAACCTCTAGCTGGTTCACTGATGATACCGGAGGCCTATAAGGAAATGGACAAACCTTTGGACTCTGAAATGGGTACAGTGGAGATGCAGAAACCTCTAGCTGGTTCACTGATGATACCGGAGGCCTATAAGGAAATGGACAAACCTTTGGACTCTGAAATGGGTACAGTGGAGATGCAGAAACCTCTAGCTGGTTCACTGATGATACAGGTGGCCGATAAGGAAATGGACAAACCTTTGGACTCTGAAATGGATAAGAAGAAATTAGGGATGGAAAAAATTACTAAAGAAATGTTGAAGCGGATAAAGAGGTTTGCAGAATTTCTACGAGGGGACCGTGGTTTGCTTCAAGACCCTGATGTGACGTCAGGTCTTTCAGGAAACAACATTGTAAAGAAGACGTCTGAAAGTAAGTAGAATATTATTTATCAATATTAGGTTTATTTAAAAAAAATTAGTAATCGATATTTCAGTTTTAAAGCCTATGCTTATGATTTTTTTTAAAAATCAGCTCTATTGTTAGAATTGCCGTTAAAAGTAATTGATCCAAGATTCTTGAATAAATGTCCATTTCTTGAAATATTTCTCGGTAAAATGGTAAAAATAATTAACAATCTACAACAATTTATGCTGCTTGATTCGTTGTAATTAAGATTGTTTATCGAAAGAGCTTATAAAAACTATAGTTATTACTTTTTAAACATCCTACTACATATTTTAAGAATATTAATATACGGACTGAATGAAGCCTTTTTGTAAAGCTATGAATTTAACCAGGGTATTATTTAGTGAATGATTAGGTTCAATCGAATTAAAAACATTATCAAATGTATGTTGAGAGATTAATTTTTTCTTCAAATTTTATCAAAGGGATTTGGTTCCAAATTTAGTAAATAAAAGGTATCATAAATTATCTTTTACTTCTAAATATATTACATAGTATTCTTTTGATAAAATAAGAAAACACAGAGTACCATATTACTCAAACATATTTTATGAGTAGTTTTGCAAACTTTAACTATTGGAGCCGTCTTTGATATATAAAATATTGCGCGTCTGGGCTGCATCACTCGTAGCCCAGTTGGTGTAAAGATTAGCCAGTACTAATGTACCGTTGCCAAGGAGACATCCGAATGTACTACATCCTTTCCGGGGAGGATCTTCCTATATCCCGATGAGCTGGGGTAATGGTGATAGTGAGTATGAGGGGGTGGAATCAATGGAAGCACTTAAAACTAACTTAAGCCTGATTAATCAAACACTGGTGACCGTTGGGGTCGTTTACCTTTCAGGGAAAATACCTAAACTACCAACCGAGAATCGAATCGGGGACCCATAGACTCGTAGCCAGGTGCACTGACTACTAAACCACGGGGCCAGTTGCCTTCTCTGATATAATAAATCAAGAGATTTGAGGCATTGTTCTTTAGATAAATGACTAACCCACAGACAAACTACTTTCTGAAAGACCTTGGTTCGAGTCACAATGATCAGCTTCCCCTCCCCCCCTCCCCCCCCCATTATCACATTGTTTACTAAGTACAGTTGTTGTGTATGTCAATCTTGGAGGTATTAACGCGGTAAATGTCAGTCTTGATGTCCCACGCAGAGCCGGACTCGATCATGATCGTGTTCAACGCCCTGTACTACAGGGGCTCCTGGGCTACGCCTTTCAGCGGGCAACGCGCCGACCTGCCCAACCAGTTCTACAAGTCTGACACGGAGAAGATCACAGTCCCTACCATGCACGTACAAGACACCTTCAACATCGGCCTCATCCCCGACCTGGACAGTGTCGCCATAGAGCTCCCATACAAGGTAACTTGGCGTCATGGACATCAGTGATCACTGTGGGGTCCACATTTTGATGACTCAGAAATGATAAAAAAATATAATATGTTGATAATCTGCTGTTTTAAGTTATCGTTGCAATGCATCGTGGGTCAACATACAGCGAATGAATTGCTGCGCTGCTTCACTTAAGCAGACTTTGTTCTCTATATTCAGCGAATATGTGAATCAAGCTTTACTATATTCCATCTACGGTAGGAATGTTGATAAGTGATGGCCAGAAAAAGCTACTAAATCTACTTTCATGTATCCATTCGCCAAACTATATGATCTGCAAGACCATATGTTGAGCTGCTGCTGTCACTTTTAGCAAATAACACTTTCACAACAATTTGTTTTTGATTACGTTTTTCTTTTAGCCGTTTTTACATCTTCTGCTAGATATCAGTTACCACCACTTCTATGGCGAATGGACTAGTAAAATAGTAAAATGTCATACAGTTTGGACGTAAAATGTGTTTATATTTGCCAAAAAGCCCTTTCTATTAAAATTAAATGGGTGTATGATCTATTTGGTTTTGATTCTTACGTCTACTACTGGTGCAAGCTAATTCAGTAACAGTTATTTCCACATGAATTTAATACTCTCTGATAGATAAATATTGTTATTGTCAATAAATAAATAAATAATGGAACTCAAGGTTCTTATAAATGTCTACGATCCATGAGCCCCTGAAACCCAAAAAGTGGCTTTCGCAATGTCGTCTGTGTGTCTGTATCTAGGCTTAAAGCCGAAACTATTTTAATGATGGGGCTAAAACTAGGTATTCAAGGTTTTTAATAAAGTCGCCCCCCGAAGAGTTTTTGGAAATAGATAATCAACCCTAAAGTTAAGGGTAGTTTACTGAAGGGTGAACAGAGAAAAAGAAATCGATTTCCTCCAAATACTGTACAACATAACAATTTTGATTAAATTCAATATCTGGACATTGTTTAACATTACAAACAAAATGAAAACTCTCATTTAGTGATGAAAATGAGTTTGAGGGTACCTGTACATATACGGAAATGTCTAATTTTGACCAGATCTCAGCAACTATCTGAGATACGAAATTATTTATCACTGTAAAGTTGTGGTAATATTAAAAATACAATTTATTTTATTTTATACATATTTTATACAACCAAAAGTTTCTGAGATATAAGCCAATATTTTTATTTTTATGGCGGTCTTTGAAAATTGAATTTGTTTGTTATACTCTCTGGTGGACAGAGGTTTTCCTCTGTTTTCTGTGTTACTGTAACAGTGTATATTATTTCATGTATACTCTCTGGTGGATTGTTTCTGTGACCAAGTATATAATTTATTTTCACAAATCTTTGCTAGTTTTTAGTAAATGTCTATATTTTAATATCAAAGAGAAAGAAAGTCTATGCGGTGCATTGCACCATTCATTTTTACCATAGGAAAACCTTTTTTTGTTTGTTTCCTTAGGGAGGACGGTACTCGCTAGTCGTACTGCTGCCGAACCAGAGGACAGGACTTCGATCCTTGATCGCTGATCACCTCACCAGTGACACTCTGAAGAACCTTGACAAATACATGAGTCCCAAAGAGGTCAGAGTGTGCCTGCCCAGTTTCGAGATAGGGACCACCACTAAACCCATAGAGCCTCTCAAGAAGGTACACCATAGTTTCAATATGCAGTTTCATGCATGTACATCCTTAAGTCATGTGTTGGTATTTATTTTGTCAACATTGAAAAGTAGGGGGGGGGGAAAGAGATAACGCTACATTACACACATTTTCCAGGACGACTTTGAATATCACAAATCCCATAAGGAACCAGGAAATATTAAAAAAAAATCAATTTAACAATGACAGCGACCTCTTTTAACTACAATCTCAATTGCAATATAAAGGTTTCACGATTGTTTAACAGATGGCAGCACAGTAGCGTATCCACGGGGGGGGGGGCCATTGAGGGAGCTCGAGCCCCCTCTACCGTAGTTTGGGAATGTCCCAAGATCTACAAAGATCCGAAGAGAGAAAAAATTGGGGGAGGGGGAATATGACCATTTAAACATTGTGAGCTAAGAAAATATCAGGTGATCAGAAATCATCTATACCAATCACCAAATATATTTATTTATATATTTATTAGGAGTTGGTTATCAGAACCTTCCACAAAAAGCTTCTAGGTGTATATAATGGTAAAAAAAAAAATTGCCTCCCCTACTTCACAATCCTGCGTACGCTACTGGACAGCAATAGCTCAATTTTAGTAAAAATTGGACTTCCCCCCTATTTCACCTTATACCCTGATACATGCACGTTAGGTTGCAAAGTATATAATGATATTACGCGTCTGGGATACATTATTCGTAACATAGTAGTGAAAAGACTAGCCAGTACTAATGTACCGTTGCCCAGAGGACGTCCGAATGAACTAATCGTACATCATTTCCGTGGAGTCTCTTTCCATGTCCCGATGAGATGAGGTGATGGTGATAGTGAGTATGAGGGTGTGACCAACCAAACCCTGGTGACCTTTGAAGTAATTCCCCTTTCGGTAAAAATACCCAAGGTACCAACCGGGAATCAAAGCCGGGACCCCAAAGCTAGGTGCACTGACCACTACACCACTTTGCCGGATAAGTTTCAAAGTAAAACAATGGGAGTGCTGATTTAGCCATTATCTTACATGTTCCTCGTCTACTACATTTCAATCTGGCAACACTGTTGAGGTTAGTCAGTGAGGTTAGCGTGGGGTTCGACCTCCTGTAAAAACATCCTTGAGTATTAATGACCAATCTGCTTTTCGCTCTCCTTTGACATAATAGAATAAACACTCTCCCTCCATAATTGTAGAATTTGATATGATCTTCCCAATTATTGGGTTTTAAATATTCTAAGATTAATAACAATTCGGATTACCTTAATATCATAGTACTCAAAATGTTCCCAATTATATATAAATTAGAGTGTCACACATATAACTAATAATTGTATTTTATTGAAAAAGAAACGATTAAACTATCTCTTCTATTAAATCACAATACAGTAGTATTTGTCTAATTCTACATACATTCGAAAAATTGGACAGTTCGAGCCCACAATGATTCCCCATGAAATTCCAATTTAAATCAATGGTAAAAAAAACTACTT
The DNA here is from genome assembly GCA_902155825.1 of Timema genevievae. Lineage (NCBI taxonomy): Eukaryota > Metazoa > Arthropoda > Insecta > Phasmatodea > Timematidae > Timema > Timema genevievae. The sequence goes on from CABFWO010000893.1 coordinate 74,273, forward strand.
TTAATTCTAATTTTAGAAGGCAATATTTTGATAATTTGAAGACTATTCATTTAGAGTAAGTACTCATTTCAAACATAACTTAACAATCTTAATTAAATCACCCCATCTATCAAGAATATTAAATCAAGTTTTCTAGAACAGGGACTATATTGGCTCAGATCTCACCTTTTCTGTGTGATAGTGTAATCACGTGACACCCAGTGTGGAAATACTACAATTTCATGTCGTGCGTCTTCAATGAAGTCTGCGATTTTTGTGTGTTAATTTTTACAAGTTTTTATATTTTTTGTTTAAATTTTCTTGTTTTCTCATGTGTATTGTGTATGTGTGCTTTATGTAGCACGTATGTTTAACATGTGTGTGTTTATATGTAACATATGCTGAGATCATTTATTTACTGTGTTCCATCTGCGTAGATACTCATCAAAATGGTTAATTCGAATTTGGGATGTTTTGATTTTTTTATATCCCTTGGACTTCGAATTAAAAAAGTTCTAGTGAATTAATCTATTTAGGTATTTGTAATTATGTAAAATAACAGATATAAAATAATTAGAAATTTGTTTGATATTGCTAGAGAGATGCTCAGTAACGAAATTATTTGAGAATTGGTGTGAGCTCATATTAACTAACAACAACTAAAGGCCAACAAACCAAATGAATACTGTCGTGACAGACCTTATTTCAATTTCCATTGGCTTTACTTAAAGATAATTTGACGTCACTTGTAATATTTTGTAACTCCCCGTTCCACGTGGGTATTTCAATGAACAAATTTTGTTTTTGTTGTGTATCAGTTCGGTGTCATGGACGTGTTCAACCCCGATGCGGCCAACCTGTCAGGTATATCTCAAGAGTCTGGTCTGTACGTGGATGAGCTGGTGCAATACGTGGCCATCCGCGTCGACGAACGAGGCTCCAGCGCCAATTACCTCACCTGTAAGTACTAGCGTGGGAACTGATATTGCAATAGTGAGCTAGCTACCAAGGTAATACTGCACGCATGACTACTGACTACCTGCTTGGTAGAGACCCAATTACCAAGGTAACACTGCAGGTGTACTGATATAACTGTGGTCATGACTACCTGCTTGGTAAGAGACCCAATTACCAAGGTAACACTGCAGGTGTACTGATATAACTGTGGTCCTTACTACCTGCTTGGTAGAGACCCAATTACCAAGGTAACACTGCAGGTGTACTGATATAACTGTGGTCATGACTATCTGCTTGGTAGAGACCCAATTACCAAGGTAACACTGCAGGTGTACTGATATAACTGTGGTCATGACTATCTGCTTGGTATAGACCTAGTTACCAAGATAACACTGCAAAAGTAACCAAATTGATTAATCGTTTTACCTATCTGTCTACAGCTTCCAGCAGCATCCCCGTAGAATCCCGAGAAGGTGACTACGAGAAATTCGTGGCTGACCATCCCTTCCTGTACTTCGTCAAGGATCACGTAGATGACATCATCGTGGTGGCTGGCAAGGTCATTGACCCCACCATCAAGGAGGATTAGCAGGATAGGACGTGGAACAACCTCTGACAAAGGTTGAATGGCCCACGTTTACTAGTGCCTCCTTCATTAAATGGGTTGAGGCCTACACTGACACTGAATTAATGCTCATATTTTACTTAAGTTTAAAGGGATTTTTTTTAAAGTGAAATATTCTACTCATTTTTATTTTCCCAGGTTTTTTTAAAGGCCCCTTTTGAAAGAAAGAACGAGGGATGCTTTTGTAAAAAAAATACAGAAATGTGTCCAAGGCTTGGGTCTAATGTCAAATGGGGCACCCGATGTGCCAATTTGATTTTAAATTCTCCTTTCCATCCCTACCTAAATATATTTTGGATACGAGATTCTCCTAAGAGACTTTTTTTCTTCAAATTTATCTAAGTTATTTAATTTAAAATAAAACATGACTTATTTATTGTGAAAGGCCAAAGTTGGTGAAGTTATATATATACTACGGAATATGTACTCAAGTGACTAATTATTATTATTTCAGAATAATATCTGAATGAATTTATTTAAAAAACTAAATGTGATATTTATTATTTATTGGTTGAATAGTTTTTTTTGTGATAGCTTGGTAGTGTGATGTTAAATTTGTGTTGTATTTTTTTTTTGTGTATAAAAATTGAAATAAAAACAACAAAAAGAATGAAAGTGTTTTTATTTTTCCCATTAGAGTACAATGAATAAATGTAGTCAAACCAAACAAAATGAAATGTTACTATTTGTATCAACGGGTCCTCTTGTGTCTCTAGTTACTATATAGTAGGTTTCGAGGGAGTATCAGCTTATATTAATTTTTAGTTATATGTTTAGTTATTTAACATGCACTTTCTGAACCAACTGATTATATCAGCACACGAGAATTTCTCTGAGTAAGACAGAAAGGAAATACCAATTGTGCCATGAAAGGTATCCTCACATACTTTCAAGTGCTCTTTTACACGCCACAATCGACATGAGGCTGACAGATTTACTTCTCTTAGGAAATGGTGCTAAGGGTTTTTATCATTCAAGAAAAATCTTTCAACCCCGGTAGGGTTTGAACCCACGAATATCGGCTCCTGAGGCGACCCCAAGATCCACCGTGGTTGACATCAACTTATAACAACTTGATGTAAGATAATATAGATTTTATTTCAGGGACGACTGGGGACTTTGTGTAAGAGAGGTGTTCTAATACGTGTCAATGGTGAGGGAGGATTTATTTAATTTTTTAAAAGTTATAAGCTACTTAATTTAACTGAACCTACCAGGTCGTCAAGTCTTTACCCAAACACTCCTTCTTGGTGTCAAGCATCTACATAAAAAAAAACTCCATAGCTTCAGCCCACGATCAAGCTATACCGACCGAGCGGAGAAGATAGAGACAACTTCTACGGATAGAGGATATCATATGGTCAACACAGCGAGCCCTCTGGCGATTGATCTCAGTTTTCTAGATCTGAGCCGCTATTATTTCATTCAAGTATCTCCTCGTTTGTCCTCACGAGGCAGAGTTGAGTCCGTTCCAGACCCACTGCTTCACATCAATTCTTAAAGCACCGGAGATCAAACCCCGACTCTCTGTATCTGTAACCAGGAACGTTGACGATCAGTTGCTTCATAACATTATTACTCTTACCTAGGATTGAATTGGAGTACGTTATTACACGGATATTATGATAGACTACATATCACAGATAGTAACTAATTTATTTAAAATAGTTAATGCCAGCAGACAAATGAAGATCGAACCTAGTTAACTATAACATTTTAACAGAGCATTAATGTTTCTACGTTTTTAAAATATCTAGTTTTTTCCAACAAATTTAACTAAAAGTCTTTTTCTCCACATCTTGCTAACCATTCAGTATATCTGCATTTAATTTCCCTAATGGGGTAGAGACGAGGAAGGTAAATTTAGAAGAAATGTACCAGAGTTTACATATAGGTAGAGTAGGAAACTATGTAGGAAAAACATCCCTCAGCACATTAAATCGGTATTTGAACTCCAAACTCCCCGTCACTAGTAACTCAGCTTAGAGGAGTTTGACGTTTAGTCCACGCACTCACCAGTGTGGACCCCTCTCCCCCACCACTCCCCTTTTGGTTGCTCAGCAGCCATTAGTCAGCCAAATTACAATCAAGAAGAATGGGATAGAATAAATGTCGCAATACAATCGCACAAAATTTCTCATATCGTGTATTTACATCGTGGAAGAAAATGTTTATAAACAAGTTTTCAGTAAACCACCCTTAAGTAAATTTCCTCATACAAACCAACACATCATCTTGTTAATCACAATAAACACTTTTTATACATTGGATACATTTCAAACCAAGCTGTTTATATATATTTAACAAATTTCATGTTTTCAAAAAATAAGTTATTTATAAATTACCCTCAAAATATTTTTAAATTGTAAAAATAAAATCGTATTCTTTTCCGAGATACCCGTTTTGAACTCAATCTTCAAGGAAAATTGCTAAAATTTCCAGATTTTCTATAATTCTTTGCAAGTAAACTACCCTTAAATTTATTTATTTAAAAAAATAAGCAAACATTATTATTCATCATGTACAATAGTCCCCGAAAACCATTTTGAACAAAATCCTTAGAGTTATTTTAAGAAAAAATTTAATTTTTACAAATATCTATCCTCAGTAAACTACCATTAAATGATTTTTTTTTGAAAGCAGATATTGACCTATACAATTATTTATAATGTTAAAAACTCCCCTAAAGGAAACGATAAGGAACGTACTCAGTTATGCAAGCCGTTTAACAGTGATGCACAAAAAGCTGCCAACCACGACAGGGGCAAATTAACACCCTATGCCCTACCAACCAAAACCTCTAAAAAATATATATAAGCTGTACACCTAGCCCTGGTGCCTAGAAATGTATTAATCAGCAAGCAGTACGAATTTGTGTATAAAATGTAGTGAAGATCTTCAAAAGCAGCACAACACGGAATCGAACATGGTCCACTATATTTGTGGTGCACCATTCCAACCACTTAGTTACAGGATTGGTAGTTTGGTGCTTTCATTTCCAATAGGAATGTCGGGTGCACTTCTAAGAGAAGTAAGATATATTCACGGAGCTTAGTTTAGTTGATAATTTGTTTATTCAATTTAGATAAACATATAACCTGCTCGGTGGTCGTGTGGTCTAACACGCTACTATTGCAGTAGATTAGACTGCCGATGAGAGGAGACCGAGGTTCGAATCTAGGTCGAGTAATAGTTTTTAACTCTTCCTCTACGCAAATGCGGGTACATTTCTTATAATTAAAATCTTCTTAATCCCTAAATCCATTAATGTAATTATAACACAAGTGTATAACCCGAAGGGGTGGTAAGATAAAGTGTTTATAAAACAAAAAGTTAGACATATACACTTATACAGTCGAATTTTCATGGATATCACTTCTAAGAAAATTCAATGCTTTCTTTTTTGCTGTCAACATTGATAACATTTTACTATATTATTAATGTTATTTTACATACATTTACAATATCTATAAAAAAGTGATAGCTGCAGATCACATGACTTGACGTATGAATACTTGAAAGTAGCTCTAGTGTTGATAATTTGGACTAATTGAGGATCGAGCCAGTCCAGATTATCTATTTGTTCGGATTTTACAAAATACTTTACCTACTGTAGAACAAAAATAAAAATATATGGTATACTTACGAAAACTCAGTGTTACGGTAGAAACATTTTCACTTTATTTAAACAACGAACTTACACATTTTTTGTTGTTTCTAAATATCACAAATTCTGAAAAAATCTAACAAAGAAAAAAAGCTTACAATTTTTTTAAACAAGGGTTGAGGTACTTTTTTGGCGGCCATGTCTCTAATATTGATACCAACATAGCTTAGCTATTTGTATAGATACAATTTTTTCTTTGCGATCCGGACTATTGACGATACGTATTTTTGACGTCCGATAAAAATAATCAATAGTGAAAAATGGTTTTCCTCTTTAAACAATGATGAATTAATGGCCAGAGGGCTGGGTGTTGTGTCTGCCCTAGACTTAAGCTAGTTTATAAGTCGTGTGCTGATATTAGATATAATCAGTTAGTTCAGAAAGTTCACGTTAAATACTGCAAATAATATTATTAATAATAATATTAATTAATAATAATCATCATCATAAAATTAGAGAGAGACGTTGCAACAAAACACGGTCGCTGTTGGAACCGAGTCATAGACAGGGGTATCTGCCTCCCCACCAGGAATTTAATGGATCCCCCCCTAGGGGGGAGGGCATATATACGTATACAAAATTTTACTGACAAAAGGTATAATATATATATGTACACATTGGATGATTATCGGCCAACGCGAGTCGCTGGACGATGTTACCCGACGATATTATTTTGTTGTCGAGTGGGCGGAGCCAGAATCGACCGACTGCCGAGCGGCGAATTATCAAAATAATGTTGCTGTCGTCGAGTCTTCCATCCGGAATGGAAAACATTCTCAAGCAGCGATGTCAGTCGGCCGACTTTTGTTTGTTTGAGTCTATATGCAAGCGATCAGTCAAATCTCTGATCTCAATATTTTGGTTAGTATATTTGTATATAATCAACAAATACTTTAAATACAGTATTTATATTTAAATATATTTAAACATATACAAATATTTATACACAAATATAAAATATTTATATTTAAATAATGGTGTGCGAAGCTTCGAAAAGTCGAAGTCGAAGTCGAAGGTCAAATCTCCTTCGGCTTCGACTTCGACATCTACAATAACCTTCGAATATTCGAAAAATTTCGAAGGAAGGATAAAACTTCGATAAATTATCAAACAATTTAATTTTATCTTACTAAATATTACATATTTCAATATTTGATAATTTTAAAACCGTTACTAAGCCGAATTTTAGCACCGACTGTTAATTTAACTACTATAACGTAAGAATGGATCAAAAGCGGGCAAGTAAATGTTAATATATTATATTCACTATCACCAACATAATTTTGTAAAAAATAAAAAAACATTAAAGAAATAACACCAAGGTGACTGGTATGAAGCAGAGAAATCGCCTTAGTTGTGCTATCATTGCATCTCGCGTCTAATATTTAGTCCATAATATTCAATTCATTTGAAACTATCTGTGAAAAATTTACAAGTGCATTTTGTCACAGAAGTTTTTCATAGCTTCTTCGCGTTTTCTTTATTATTCAAAATGGATGATACGGAAAGTGGGAAACGAAAACAGAATTTAATTTATAATTATTATCATAGAAATGCAGATGAAAAGACATGCATATGTAAAGTTTGCAAAATAATTTTATCATCTCCACGATGTAAGTAATTATTAAAACTTCATTGATTATTTACTAAGCTTATCATTAATCCTATGTGCATTAATTATTAATATAGGTCTTAGACTTCGACTTTTCTTCGCAAGTTTCAAGCTTCGTTTTGACTTCGCTTCGCATTTAAAAAGTTGCCTTCACACACCCCTATATTTAAATAGCTATCTGCAATAATTATAATCATATAAAAATCAATTTTTGCTATTTTGAGGGCTACAACCTGATTCCGACCAGGTTATAAATTGTGTTAAAAATAATGATAATTTAAGTTAACTTGTACCTGTACGCTATAAAATACACAATTACCACGCATGTTTTGATTATTTTTTTCATAGAATAATGAGGACGCAAGAAAATCTTCTACATTTAATAGAACGGCTCCATTCAGCCGCTGCTCTGTGACAAGTTAATTCCAAAGAGTATCGCAACAGGAACAAAAAGGGGGTTGCAGTGCGAGCAATTGCGCGTTTTTTAAAAATTTCAATAAAAGCGGCCGCGATGTCAGCAGTGGTTAAGGGATCCATCACAATTGCCATCACTAGAGGAACTTAAGTAGGTGTCGGCAGTGAATGTTGCTGCTCTATATGGACAGGCACAATCGGTGGAGACTTTTGTATTGGAAGAGTCGGCGGCCTGACTTGATCGAGAAATTTGTCAAGCAACTCGCGTCGGCCGATAATCGTCCAATGTGTATATAGCTTAACATTTTCTAGCGGATTTATCCATCTTAGAAAAATTACCTTTCTACGTTCTTGCCCAAAGCCACCGATTCCCAAAGATAAAGGGTGAATTTGAGTGATTTAATGTAACAGTCACGAAACTCCGTGTTTTGGGTGAGATCCTCGACTGCGTCTTCTTATCCCGCATCATGCTTAGTGACAAGACCACCATGCCGGCTTACCTTGGTTTGGTTCAAGGTTAACGTCCGCCTTGAGAACCCCCCCCCTCTCCCCTCCTCAAGTCACGTGACGCGCGACGTCACACACAAGATGACGAGCTGATGAGTGTGTTTTCTATGTTTCGTTTTCATATTAGTGCTGGAAGCGGCTCGTTAGTGCATGTGTGTGAGGTAGTGCCGACTTTACTTTCAACAACATCCCCACTCCCCCTTGTACCGGAAACTATCCGGGGGACTAGAAATGTGGGCAGGTAAGAGCAACCGTTCATCCACTCATCAGGGTACCCGGGTTCTTATCCGTGTCGAGGTACTAAACGTTCTACACGAGACTCGTGCTGTCCTTTCCTAGTCATTTGGTGAAAACTCGTCGAGGTATCAAATTTATATTTTAGATTTAAGGTGGCGATGTAGGAAACGCGAGAAAAGGTCAGTATTTTCGCATTTTTAAAAATAGCAAAACAGGTTTTTTGACAAAATAAATAAAATATTGTTCCAGTAGAAACAAAGAGTTTAATTTTCTACATCCAGTGATATCAACAGTTGTTGAATATCTGTTATGAGCATAGCGGCTTTAGATGAAAAACTTTTTAAATGAAGAGAAAAAGTTGTCATTAAATTCCAGGACACCCTTGACAAAATATATTCAACAACTGTTTATATCAACATGGGAAGAAAATTAAACTCTATATTTCCACTGGAGCAATATTTTATTTATTTTGACAAAAAAAAGAAGTTTTGATATTATAAATACTCCAAAAATACTGACCTTTTCTAGCGTCCCTGAGAAACTTTGCAAACTTTTTGAATTCCCGTATTATTTGTAGAGAGGGTAGAAATGGAGAGCATTCCATGAAGATTAATGGATATGAAGTATGCAGGGAAGAGACCGCAAGGGAGACCAAGGAAGAGATGGAAGGAACAGATAGCAGCAAGTGTGCAAGTGAGAGGAAGAGCGTGCAGGAGGAAGAATGGTGGAAGGACAGAGGGAGATGGAGGCATCTTACCAAACAGACCCGGCCACGTGCTGGAAACAGTTTATGCGGATTATGATGATGATTTTTATGATGACAAGTTTGATATTTTAAAATATTGTTTTCACCAAAATGTAGGCGAAAGTTCTTGCCAGTTAAAAAGTTTAGATTAAGTTTAGGCTTTTTAAGTTTAAAGTGTTCTAAAAAATTGTGTGACACATTATATATACCCTGATAAAACAATCGCATATTATCTTAAAGTTTTCTATTGTGACCATATCAAAATATGACTTTATTTGATAGAAGGATCTACGTTTCTAACTTTTTAATCTAATCTCAGAAGTACAAAATTTTGTTAAAAGCGTCACTAAGTGTTTTGTTTTAAACTTTTTAACTGGTCAAAAACCTGCAGATAATTTTTGTCTTCATTTTGTTAAAAACGATTTTAAAAAAAATCAAACTTTTTATATAATACGGGGTTTCTAGACGTCTGCAACGCGTTCCAATGCTCTACCATGTAGCAACTTCAAGTAGCTGAAGAGTTGTCACTTTGATTGTACTTGCGATCATGATCAGCTGGTTCAAGGTGCAGTGGCGCGGCGTGGCTTATTGCCAGGGTAAGCAGATCTTATTTAAGGTAGGATGGATGGGGGACGAGAAAGGTAAGTGTTTTAGCAGTTTTCATTGCAAACAAATAAATCGAATATTGATTCAGTATAAACATAAGAGTTTAATTTTCTTCACATGGTGATATCAACAGTTGTTGAATATATTTCAAAAGCCATAGCGGAATAAGATGATAAAACTTTTTAAATGAAGAGAAAAAGTCGTCATTAAATTCCAGGACATCCTTGACAGATATTCATAAACTGTTTGGATCACCATGTGAAGAAAATTAAACTCTCTTTATACTGGAGCAATATATGATTTAATATTTGGCCAAATATTTCCATACTATAAATAAGTGACTAAAAAAATACTTCCCTCCCCACTTTAAACTATACCCTGTGAATTGTTCTCATCACTCAGTAGAACACTCATTCTTCATACATTCCCATGTGAGATATGTGGAGCAGAGTCTATGTATTATCGGTCAAATGTGGACAGAATGGAGGAGAATATATCACAGATATTTTTCGAACAAGCTCTGCTTACTCTGGCAACAATCCATGACACGCTACTGCTATTTATATAAGCCTGAATAATGCTAAAATACAATGAAATATATTACCATTAATAGTAATGGCCAACTTTTGATTTGTAAAGTGTAATGTTAAATGTCTGTAACCACTGTGGAATTAAAAGCGCAGCAAAAGTGTGTTTATCAACAACATTGTTATGCAGCGCCTGTGTAATTAAAAGGACAGTAAACTAATGTTATCAACAGCATTGTTTTACAGCAACTGTGTAATTCAAAATACAGTAAACAAATGTTATTCAAAGCATTGTTATACATACATTGTGTAATTAAAAGGGCAGTAAAAGTGTGCTATTCATACCATTGTTGTACAAAAACTGTGATAACTACTTTTATAAGAACGTCCAATACTTGGTTACTAGCGAATTATTATGTGGGGAGGGATTGATAGGTAGAGACAATGCACCAGCTTTAACTAGAAGAGGAAGTGATAAATCTCATGTGGTAGATCTAGTAGCCGTGATAGGATGTGTTGTAAGCAGATATCAGGCAAATGTTCGTGTCTGCTCCTAGCAGACCACAGCCAATGTTCAAACATGTTTCGTTCCATCATCAACTAGGAAAACCTTCAATATAATTGGCCATCTCAAGGACTCGTTCGCACTCTGGCAAGTGGGCGGGTTGCAGCGCCACCAGGGGCCAGAGATATTGAGCTTGACTCCACAGGAAGACTGGGTTGAATCACAAACACTTTCCTTAGAGGGACTTAAGTAAGGTAACATTTAGAGGAAATGTAACCGCACTTGCATAGAGGAAGGGTAGTGATTTCTTGAAAGGGAAAACCACCTTCATTACACCTGAACGGGATTTTAACCCTGACCTCTCAATCACTCGCAAACAAGACTAGATGATTTTGCCCACCGATGTGGGCTTTTTTCTTCTTAAGTATCCTTGAGCTATTCACTGTTTGTATCTGATGCTAAACCATTTAACCACTTGTAACTTGTTTTTAAAGTCCTCGTGTGTTTGTTTTTAGGTTTGTTTAGCCTGTGGGCTCTCATCCTGTGTTATGGAGTCACCCTCGCAGCCTTTGACAACAAACGTTTGGCAGATTCTGCCAACAAATTCTCCGTTGAGTTGCTAAAGGTAGGTCAACCAGGGGTTTATCCAGACACTGGTATTAATATTTTGGGAGGTTGGGGGAGGTTCTTACATGCGGTATTTTTATGTGTAAGTCCCCCTCCTTCTCCAACAGGAGATGACACCCATTTTTTAAAGCTCCCACCCCCTCCGACACTGCCCACGTTGAAGCAATTTTAAGTGTTTTTTTAAATAATTGCTGTAGATATTATTAATTTTTATCAGAATATAATAAGCCACTATCCCAGATATTGAAAAGGAATATAAAACATATAAATACCACTTTTGGGTTGGGGCAGATAAGGGAAGAAACCCTAAATTTCCTCTCCCCTCACGTCTTAAAATCAACCAATTGTGCTTTAGGAAATACTTACACCAACGCTCTTGTCTTATATTTAAGGACTTGTCTTAATACCCTACTTTGAATATAATTAAAATAAACTTTAATTTAAAAATTGCATCTTCACATATTCATTACACTTATAACAATGTTTTAATCCCTCTATTTTTAAGTTGCAGTATTATGCATTGATACTGGTGCTAGTTAAATTCATTAACATTTGTTACCTCCCAATAAAAATGTTTTAATGAGTAATTTATGATAAAGAGGATTAATACAAAAATTAGAACTCTGCCTATATGGCGAAAAAAACCTAAGATTAAAGTAGATGTTTCTAAATCTTAAAAGATTTTTAATTATTATTTGTTTTTAAGATTGGAAAATTCTTCAATTCCTATCACTTCATGTTTTTCCTAATGAAAAATAAAACAACCCAAGCTTATAAATTTAGAAGTGAAGCAGACTATGTTTCAAAGCTACAGCAATATCTCCCAGTGTATTATCTATCATGGACCATTGTCCCATTGAGACTAACTATCCTCCATCTGAAAACTGAGTGTTACCTTGTTACAGGTAGTATGCAGTCTGAATGGAGATGGTAACGTGATCATATCCCCCGTGAGTGTGTCTACTCTACTGGCCCTGCTTAATCAGGGATCCCACGATACAACTCGTCAACAGTTGGAGTCCGTCCTCAACCTCAGCACTGAAGAGTCGAGGCAGGGCTACGGTGGACTCGTTCACAGTTTGAAGGTACCCCGAGGCGTTCATTGAGAAATGGCATATGGACACTTGGGTAGAATTTAAAACCTTTATTCTTTTGGGAACGAATAACCTATTTTGAGCTAACGTTGCGCACTGTATCATCCAACCATGACGACAACGAGCGAATCTATTTATTCGCAATCCTTCACTTGGTTTTTATTTTGTAATTAGCTATTATAGCTATTATAGCTATTATTTGCAGTTAATAATATGACCCGCTCTGGTGGTCAAATGGTCTAAGGTGTCACTCTTACCATAGACTGGACTTTCGATAACGGGGGTTCGAATCTTGATCGGGTGTACTAAGGGTGATTTTTTTCCTAAATGATTTTCCAATATCCCTCAATGCAAATTAGGGTACCCTTTCTTTAAATTCAACTCTCCTAATCCTTAACACAATATCGTAATTTGTTCATATGCGTATAACTGAGGGTGCCCATGTGGGTTTTCCAAATAGGAGGGCGTTTTGAGTCCCATCTGCCGGGGGTGTGGCAACCTCTCCTCACCCGTCTAACCCTGTGGGAAGGAATTCTAGAGCATCTAAACACAATTCTGAGCTATTTATATGAGTTTCAAGAGCCAATTTTAGCAACAAAATGTTTTTGAAAGATTAACCAAAAAGTAAAATTTAGCTGTAGCCTGAACCTCTTGAAAAAAAAACATTATATTTTTCACAAGTTTATTTAACAGAACAAAGGGAATGGCAAGAAACCTGTATTTTATTATTTTTATCTCTATCAACTAGGATAATGATGAGAAGTTTTTAATAGCAAATTGCAGACGTAGCCCAAACACACAATTCTATTTTTTCATAAATTTAACAAAATAAAAGAGTAAATATTGAAGAATTATGAAGGGGGCTAATGCCCACTCTTATCACCCACTATGGGTGCCAATACTATTAATGTCCATGACTGGTGTTGGTACTGTCAGTCTGTGGTATTCTCACTCGCGGTAGAAGATAACTTGCCAAACTAGCAGTGAACCAAGGTGATTTCTGTGGGGGAATTCCCCCTACTTTGTTTGACGTCAACAATAATAATAATATGCGGTCAAAGTCGCTCACCAACACCTGTCATTCACTCGCGGTGTTTACGTCTTCCTCGTGACGCGCTTTCAAACCAAAATATTCCTGATGGCCCCATCATTAGCTCTTCTAAAAGATCCAACAACTGTATGTTGAGATTATACAAAAGATACAATTGATGGTAAACAAATGTGTTTTCCCCCATCAACTTAGCTAAATCAGGAGTTTACTGATCTTTGGGTAGCGGGGTCGTATCCCGGCCTGGGGTATTTAAGGCTTTTAAACCGCTTGAGATTTTTCTTCCTCAATATGTGGAGTTGCCTACATATCTATGTACCGAAGATAGCAGAAAGATAATATTTCTTGTGACCTCCTCGCATTGCCTATACACACACCTTCAGGCTACAAAACCAACTGTACACTATTTTTGGTCCTGTACTTACCAACTGATACTCGGTCTATTTGTCCATGGGGGGGGGGGTGGGGTCNCGCGTCGTTGCCAGTGCTGGAGGTGGCCAACCATCTGTTCGTGGCCCGCGGCTGGTCCGTGCGGCCGGAGTTCCGCCAAACGGCGTCCAGGGACTTCCTGTCTGGCGTCGAAGAGGTGACGTTCGGGAACGGCTTGGGGGCGGTGGCCATCAACAGCTGGGCGACCGCCGCCACCCACGGCCGCATCGGCGCCATTGTGCCACCAGGTGATACCAACTGCGGCCACTGGAGGCTTTAGTGTTCGGCTTGTTGCGACTTGCGCTTCAGTAGGGCTGGTCCAATCCTGATTGAGTACTCCTGTCACCAAATTTTACTTTTAGATCTTAGCACCTGCTTCGGTGGCCACATGATTTATATTCTAAGGAGTCACTCTCTCGGTGGACTATACTGTCGATGACGAGGAGATAGGGGTTCAAATCCTGGTTGGGTGTATTGAGGATGGTTCTTCCTAAATGTTTTTCCCCTCTTACTTCACGCAAATATGGGTGCATTTCCTCTAAACCTTACTTACCCCTAATACATTAGCGTAATCAGTAAATGTGAGTATAAGTTAAACAGGTAGTAAGACGTGGTGTTAAAAAAAAAAGATCCTAGCCTTATTGTGTTTTGTTTGATAGATAGTTGGGAGCGTGGGCAACCTTGAACAGTCTGGTTTTACGGAGACAGAGAGGGATCGAGTTCGAATTCTGTCTGGATGTAGTGAGGGTGGATTTTACACTCTCCCCCCAAGCAAATTAGGGTAAATTCCCTCTAAATTATGTCTTCCTCATTATTATCCCTTTAGTTCAGGGTAAATATGTTGCTAGGGTATATGTTGGCATGTATGTAACTGAACTACAGCTGAAATCATTCAGTGGATTTAATTCAAATTTGCTAATTAGATTTTATACGGTCCTATCTCTTGTCAAAATTGGGATTTTTACTCTTGATATAACTAAAGTTAAGGGTAGTTTACTGACGATTGATTTGTGAAATTTTGATTTTTTTAAAAAATGGTTCTAACGGTTTGATTAAAAATATACTTTTGAAGTATGTTTTACATGATAAATATTTATCTATACTTGTATTTTTTTCAGCGACAAAATTGATTTTTTAACATTTGAAATATTTCGTAGATGGTTTCAACGATTTTATCAAAATTATTATAAAATTAATGTTCGTTTGCTTTTTGCAAAAAGATATTCAAGGGTAGTTTGATTGTGATCAATTTTTAAAATCAAAACTTATTGGAAGGGGGGAAAAAAACTATTGAACTTATTTGCAATATTAATTCAGATATTATTTTATTTATTATGGCAATCCCATCTCTATGAATGTTTAATTAATTGATGAAATCAAACAAGTTATGAATATGCAGATTTTAATCAAATTTAACTCGATTTATGTGTAATTTAAATGAAAATGATATATTCCTACTATTAGATGCAGACAATTAATTAATCATACAGTTTTACCACCCAACGTGTTTATTCGAATTCGAATTGTAGTTACAACTGCAGATATTTCACACTCTTAAGCTTTGCCCTTACTAGGTATTAAAGTTGTTAACCCAATAGGTTAATTAAATCGAACTAGAACTATAATTAATCGACTGATAAATTAATCTTGTTCACGATAAAAAGTGGGGTCTGAAAGACCTTTTCCCTTATCAATATTATACTATCTAGGATTTTTGGAGGAAAAAAGACCTTTGAGACGTTCCTTCCTATCAGGAACAGGGTATATGTGTGGTTGTGTACCATTTGTTGTGTATTAGACTCCCCCTCCACCTAACAAAATTGTTCCAAAGCCCCCTGTCTGTTTCGACTTGTCCAGAAGGTCTGCCGCATGACACAGTGATGGTCCTTGCCAATGCGATCTTCTTCAAGGGCCTGTGGCTCAAGCCTTTCAAGAGGGCGTTCACCACCGAGCATATCTTCAGCCCTCAACCGGGGGCGACGATTTCCGTCCCTTTCATGGAACAAGAGGGGGACTTCGTATTCGGTGACGACCCCAACTTGGGTGCCAAATGGATAGAGCTGCCGTTTAACGTGAGAATCTCTTATCGCCCCCTCCCCCCCTCATATATTGATTTTTCTATAGACCTACTTCATTGTCACTCAGATTTCAAGTTAACCCGCTTCAGTGGTCGCATAGTCTGGAGTGGTTTTCCCACAATGGGGTTTCTAATTTCCCTCCACACAAATGCGGGTACACTTCCTATAAATATAAATCTCTATAATCCCTAAAACCGTTTGCTTAATTAATACATAAGCGTATAACCCGAATGGTTATTAAGACGCGGTGATAAAATCATCATTAGATCAGCCGGTAGTGCATTTTTCCTGCTTGATGGTTCGGTCGAAAAAATCATCATTTGGAATATTGGGGCTTTCTTCTTCACAGTGGTAAATTATTTGGAGATGTCAGTATTCAGCTTTTCCAAATAAAGTTACGTGAAACTACACAGCTAAGCTCCATTTACACTGAAAGGTTACAGTCTTTTATTGACGCTTTAAACTATGCCCCTATCTTATAAGTCAGGCTTGATCAGACTTGTGGATCTAGTGACCTACTACAAAGAAGGAAAATCCGTTGCGATCTACTACGGAACCATAGGCTTGGGCCTATAATATAATTGCTTATTATTCTTTAAGTCATTGGAAAAAAAACAACTAATTTTCTGTTTAAAAGTAAAATTATATTAACATATCAATCTTATAGTCCTTTCACTTATTGAAACCAAGTTTTTTTTATTAAACCAGATAATTTATAATTTTCCTGAAAATGTTTGTTTTCATTAAACATTTGAATTTGAAGTTGATGCAGGACGATGAATAATCTTCAGATAGTTGATGAGTGTTCAGGAACAAACGAAAGTAGAATTGTAAATGGTCATCAGTTAGACAGCTGCCAGCCCCATGGTGTAGTGGTCAGTGCACCTGGCTATGAGGTCCCGGGCTCGATTCCCGGCTGGTGCCTTGGGTATTTTTCTCGAAAGGGGAACTATCCCAATTGTCACCAGGGGTTGGTTAATTAGTCTTAAGTTAGGTTTAAGTGTTTCCACTGGTTCCATAACCTCATACTCACTATCACCCTCATACTCACTATTACCATCACCTCATCTCATCGGGACATGGATAGAGCCTCCACTGAAAGGATGTACGATTAGTACATACAGGCGTCCCCTGGGCAATGGCACGTTAGTACTGGCTAATCTTTCCGCTGATGAAGCCCAGACGTACAATATTAGTCGGACAACTTTGATATTTCGATTTTTCTAATATTCATTTGAGGAAAATCTGCAAACCTTCTGTATCATTTGCTTCCTCTCAATCGCTTTTAATCGAAAAGTGGCCGCGGTCGACTGGTAGATCGCGATCGACTGTTCGGCTACTTCTGTTATAACTTATAAGCTCTATCACAGTATAAATATACAAAGTAGGTAAGCTTACAATATTTCAGAGTAAATGAAAAGGAAGATTATATAGACTTTTTTTTAAAACTTTTCAGAACTTTGACTGCCAGTACTGGTTAGCAGAGAATTAAACAATCAACTTAACGGGACCAGATACGTAGGGTTGATCTTTTAAGGTGGAGTTGAAGGGGAGCAAAAGTTAAGATCTCAATTTTGATTAATTTTTATGAAAAAAAAAAATCTGGCCAAAATAAATAAAATAAGTTTAGTTTTGATTTTCTACACCTGATTATATAAATAGTTCTTGAATATCTTTCATGGACATTGCGTAATCCGAATAGAACTTTTTCCCTTAATTTTAAAGGTGTATGCTCAACTGCTGTGTGATTCTCACGTCAAAAACACAAGGACGATTGTGAATGCTGTTTGTACGAAATTAAACTGTCCGCACCTACTGAAGTAGTATTTATTTTGTATGTGTCATCATAAAAACTAGCCCTATCCCTGTGTTTTAGAGGGTGGGGGTGGCCCCTCTACCCTCACCCATGCAGGGATGGCCCTAGCAGTTGCGGGGCCCTGGGCATATCCTGTGAGCGAGGCCCCTATATATTTTATATTGATGTGAGGTTCTTCATGGTTAAAAGCGTCCAGATTGGCATATTTTAACAAATTTCATGTATTTTGTTTATTGAACTGAAACTCAACCAAGTAAACTGCAGCTAAGTAAACAAGCACAGCACAGGTCTAATTGACAATGGCGACTGATACTGAAGTGGAATGGAGTGTCTCGGGAGCGCGGGGTTGGGTTGGGAAGGGGAGGGTGGTCGCCCCGTTTGCCCCTGTACCCATAATATGGATAATACCCTGATCCGCAAGGTCACAGTCAAGTTTGTTGTAGAGAAAGCGTTCCCATAGCCCAGGCAATATTCAGGTCTCATAGGATAAAGAAACGCGTTATAGTCCCCTCCAGAAAATAATGTCTACGATTAATATTTTGTTCTGTCCAGGGTGAAGAGTTCTCCATGGTGGTGGTTCTGCCGAATGAGAGACACGGCTTGAACAAGTTGATTGGCCGACTGACCGCTACTGACCTCTCCAACATGGCCAGCACGCGCACCAACAAGCGCGTGAGACTGTTCCTACCCCGCTTCAAACTCAACAGTCAGTCTCAACTAGTCCCCGTCCTGCAGCAGGTAATAACACACCTATTATTCTCAACTAGTCCTCGTCCTGCAGCAGGTAATAACACACCTATTATTCTCAACTAGTCCTCGTCCTGCAGCAGGTAATAACACAACCACTATTCTCAACTAGTCCTTGTCCTGCAGCAGGTAGTAACACAACCATTATTCTCAACTAGTCCTTGCCCTGCAGCAGGTAATAACACACCTATTATTCTAAACTAGCCCTTGTCTTGCAGCAGGTAATAACACACCTATTATTCTCAACTAGTCCTTGTCTTGCAGCAGGTAATAACACACCCATTATTATCAACTAGTCCTAATACTGCAGCAGGTAATAACACAACCATTATTCTCATCTAGTCCTTGTCCTGCAGCAGGTAATAACACACCTATTATTCTCAACTAGTCCTTGTCCTGCAGCAGGTAATAACACACCCATTATTCTCAACTAGTCCTAATACTGGAGCAGGTAAACACGACTATCTAACATCGATACTGTATGAAACGTGTTCTTTCTCTATGCAGCTCGGTGTGACCGACATCTTCAACGCCAGCTCCAAGCTCGCTGGCATCACTACCTCCACCGAACCCTTGAAGGTGTCCAACGTGTTCCAGAAGGCAGAGATTGAAATCGATGAGGAAGGAGGAACCGCGTCAGCGGCCACAGGTAAACTCTTGAGATAAACTATAGCAGGAACATGGTGGGAAGGACAGTTGTGTGTGAACTATAGCAGGAACACGGTAAGAAGGACAGAGATCTGACAGTTGCAAACGCTACCAAGAGTGCGTTAATAATGTTCATAAGTAAAGCCGCGATCACGATCCATTTAACGCCACTTAACGTAACGTAAAGTTTTTACTAATGTTTTTTTGTTAGCACCACGTTAAAGGCAGAGTCTGTTAAGGATGTGGGGAAATCATTGTCTAGCAGTGAGCTATCATTGATACCATAGCTTTCTGTGATTAAAGGGGTCAGCTTTATGCTATCGTTATCACAATTAGATTGACAAGAAAGTGACTCTTCCTTAAATCCCATTAGAATAATCATCATATATGCGTATAGCCTGAACAGGTAGTAAGACGTGATGATAGAAAAAAGAAAAACAATTAGGATACAAAATAATGAACCATTTAGTGCACCTGATAGATTTGAGATCAAGCACGTAAGAAGACGTTAGGGTCAAATGGTGCATGTTGTAACTACGTGTATGTGTGTGAGTAGGTCCCTCACACGTCTGACCCTGTCAAGCAAGTAAGAAGACGTTAGGGTCAAATGGTGCATGTTGTAACTACGTGTATGTGTGTTGGTATGCACCTAGCTCGTCTGACCCTGCCAAGCATGTAAGAAGACGTCAGCTTTATAAAAGGCGAATGTCGTGTCTATTGTGTGGGTAGGTCCCTCGCACGTCTGACCCCGCTCGGTTTGGTTGGTTTGTTGTGTTGCAGTGGTGATCGTCAACACACTCAGCCTCGTGTTCTACCCCGAGCAGGTGGTGTTCCAGGCGGACCACCCTTTCCTCGCAGTCATCATCGACAGGGTGAACTCTGTGCCTCTGTTCATAGCGCGGGTGGCTGACCCTTCAACTCCCTAGGGGCAGGAGTTGTACGCACGGGCGGTGTGACGCTGAGCTCGACATACCAAGAACATCACTCGGGCGACCTCAAGCAAGGGTCTGTGATTTGATGGTGTGGTTTTCAAACTTCCTAGCTTAGAGACCCCGGTTGGCAAACCTTCATTCTCTTCCGGCGTACCTTCACTCTCTTCCGGCTACCGTCACTCTCTTCCGGCGTACCTTCACTCTCTTCCGACGTACCTTCACTCTCTTCCAGCGTACCTTCACTCTCTTCCAGCGTACCTTCACTATCTTCCGGCGTACCTTCACTCTCTTCCGGCGTACCTTCACTCTCTTACGGCGTACCTTCACTCTCTTACGGCGTACCTTCACTCTCTTCCAGCGTACCTTTAACTCTCTTCTGGCGTACCGTCACTCTCTTCCGGCGTACCTTCACTTTATTCAGGAGTATCTTCACTCTCTACTGGAATATTTTCACTCACTCCCATTCCTTCTCTATTTTCCTTCAAATTGGGATATATTCACTCAAATAGCTCCTCCCAACTAGGATATTTGCGCTAAGCTTTTCATTAATTTGGAATTTATGTTTTTAATCACATTTTAAAAACTATTAATTAATTCAAGTGGAAGGTAGCCTTGAATATATTAACTCTCCCCAGCGTGGGAAGTGGGTGGGGGAAGGGACAAACAAACTAATTCTGTCCAACAAGAATTCCAACCTTCTCTTTAATGGTGACCAAATGGGGTGAGGGTATGACGTCTTAGACCTCTTCGTCACCGCCGCGGGCTGCTACCTATGTACTGGAAATATTGCCATTAGCTCTTACCAGTGTCATGTCGTGGGAGTGTCGCCAGGTTAAGCAAAGCTTGTTTAAACTATAACCTGTGATATGTTCTCATCACAAGGTAGAAAGCTCATTGGTCAGGTATCAACGAGCATACATTCCCATGTGAGTTGTGTAGAGCAGAGCTCAAGTGTGATTGGTCAAATGGGGACAGAGTGGGGGAGAGCAATTCACAGGTAGAGTTTTACCAAGCTCTGGTTACCCTGACAACATTACACGACACGACACTGTTTGTGATCCAATGGTAATGCCTTTAATATAAACACGTATACATCCCATTTTTAACGACGACACCAACACCAAATCAAGCAATGTTTTGTCAACTTAATTAATGTTTAAGATAATTACACCATTACTTGTGACTAAAACTATATTTTATTGCTTTATATAAATAGACAAAACAACTATAATAATTTCGAAATTATTTTATAAAGATGTTCTTGACAATGCTCCGCGGGAGGTATCAAATCAAAGTTTCACTATTGCCTCAGTGGGTCACGGCTGGCATTTTGAGAACCACTATTTTAATTCATTCATAAACACAATCATTATAGACACGAAACTTATGAGTCGCAAATGTGAGTGAACAATCTTTAAGGGTGTAACTATTTACTGAAAATTTGTATAATTAAATTTAAAATATACAGTTGACTTCAATTATAGTTTTTTTAACTAAAAAAATCAACGAAGTGAAGTATTTATATTCCAATTTATTTGAGAAAAAAAATTATTCAGTCTTCTAGATGTTGCGTTGTTTTATTTTTAAAATATCAATTAAATGTTAATAATACTGTAACTTCAAGCATGAGTTACCTAACTTTTTAAACACTTTTATTAATAAACAAATACATTATTTTTATTAATATATTATGTATCTGCATTGATTTAACTTTGTAATTTAAAATATTGTATTTTATTTATATTATCTCACTGATAAAAATGATCTCTTTAGTTTTGAAATTTTTGAATGAGGCCTAAAGAGCTAAAAAATAAAAATATTATCTTCTCTATTAATAAAATTCAGAGTTTGTTTGTTTGTCTGTCGGGAACATTGCGCGATATCTACCGCACGGAGAGGGCTAAAATTTTAAAAATTAATAGGCCTTGTCCACAAATATGCGCACTTAAAAGATAGAACTGTAAATTTTTGATTAGATTTTTAAAATGTATTAAAAACTGGTTCGGAAGAAATAGAACGAAGAGGTTTTTTTTTCTGTTGGAAGCAAAGAAAAGAGTAGCCAGGGTTAGCCACGCAATGAATTGCGTGGTTACCTCGGGTAAAGATGGGCACTTCTTCTATTTAGTAATATAAACATCTATCTGTCAGATAAGGCTCTCATTATATGAGGAAATAATGATATATATAATAGGTCAATATTTTTAGAAAAATATAATTCTTTTTTATAGATTTTGACTAAATTTGTTACGCCCGGTGCTTTTTAGATAATAGTTTTTAGATTTTTGTTTTTTCTTTCAAATTATCTGAATTAGTAATATTTAGTTAATCAAAAAATATTTATCTAAGGCGATATTTTTGATTAGGAAAAAGGCTCAACAGTTTGTACTATCTTACCCTAGAGCTACGTGCTTAATTCAAGTTTAAGCTATCATCATTTTACATCAAGTAAAGACCAATGAACGAGGAAATTAAACTGCCTGGAGAGAGTATGGGAAAATCGCATTTGAACTAACACTTTGGAAAACTGCCGCCAAAGTGCAACAGGCCAGAATTTTTATCCAAATCCCGACCTCCAGAGTTAAAGCTGAGCAATCCAATCGTATACAATGAAACTAAGCTAGCTCTGCCGGTAAATACTGATCTTAATATTTAATAAAAGTACTATTTTTTGTGTTAGATCATAAACGCGATTTTTTAGTTTATTTCTTGTATATGAATTGAATAAGAACTGCATTTCTGTATTTGCTGGTGAATAAAACTATTATTCATCATGAAAATAATATAGATTTCGAAGAGTTTTTCCCTGGAGTAGTAAAGCGAATTAATTCTTTTTATGAACACTCTAACAACATATAATAATTTAAATAATAGTTTTACCTATGTGAAAATCTATTTACATATGAATTCTATTTTTTGTCCTTTAATTAAAGATATTGTTTTGTATAAATTGTTTTGTCATGAGAGGGAAGTATACTTAACAAGCAGGTGTGAATGTTTAAATTTTATTAAAAATAATTTAAACTAATTTCTATTAAAAATATTAGTAATTTATACTATTGCATGGTTGGTTGTGTACATGTTAATATGTGTGTATATGTGTATATAAATGTTTTATTAGGTGGTTAAAATAATCCTTGAGGGCGTGGTGTGTATTATTAAAATAGGTTTGTGTGTGGGAAATAAATCCTATAGCTTTACTTACTTAGTACTAATCCGACATCTTAGCTCAATCGGTAGATTGTCTGTCTACTAAGCTAAGAGTCCAGGCTTCGATTCCCGGTATGACAGAAAAATTTATCATTGGTGAAATATGGGCTTAATCTTTCACAGCGATGAACTAACGTCTGGGGACTGGATGTTGTGCCTGTCCTAGTCTCAAGTTAGATTATAAGGCATATGAAACTATGAAAAGCCTAAGAAGCCGGTAGTGGAAAATATATAGCTTGAATAAAAAATTGACCCAGGCCATAGGCTGGAAATAGTAATGGATGTAAAAAAAAAATTATACTTCGTGTTAGCCTCTGGTTTAAAATTTACAAATAGCTTTCTATATTTAAAAAAAATGTAAGTTTGAATAATTTCTTTGAGTAATAATTTGATAAATTTTTTTGTTTCTACAAATATCATTAATAAACTTAATTTTAAAATAATACAGCTATATTTTAGTTGATATATTTAAAACATGGGATATTAATGATTTATTGCAAGATGATAGGGCTAGGGTTGATGATTAATAATAAATAATCCTAGATTTACCTGGATCTAGGGAATAAAAAGCACAATTTGGAAAAAAATATATTTTATTTTGTATATCACCGCGTCTTACCACCTGTTCAGATTATACGCATATATTATCATTAATATGATAGGAATGAAGAAGGAACCATTTTAGAAATAATCTAATAGTATTTGCGTGGAACGAGAGTGGGAAACTATTAAGAAAGAAACACCCTCTATAGATTTATCCAGGACTCGGACCCAGACCTACCCATCATCAGCAGGCAAATATAACATGAGAGTGACGCCTTAAACCATTTTGCCAATGTTGTAGGTACCGTCCTTATTGAACTAGGTCGTGGTTTGAGAACTTCAGTTTCCCAAGTTTGAAGTAAATAAGCTGGTGCTAGACTATCTCTGCTTTATATAACGCTAATCAATATATTCCTAAATTTACAGTTTTATTAACTTAGAGTAGAGTTAACTATTTGGCTGGTATACAAGAAAGAAGCTTTACTACCCATTCACTATATATATCATTTAATTCAATATATATGTGTGCATTTAATTAACTATATATATGTGCATTTAATTACGTTAATTGGATGAACCAGGGGAAGGTAACAAACATTTAGAGGAAATATATCCAAATGTGTGTGCGGAGAGAATGGTAAACTATTTAGGAAAAAGATCCTCAGTACGCCCGGTCGGGATTTGATCCCCAACTTCCTCGTCGCAGAAAAACCAGACTAAATGAGCCTGGTATTTAGGCCACGAGCTCACCAATACGTGTTAGTGTAAATTTACCGTTTAGAGCTTAGACCTAACTTCTCTAAAAGATCCACTCACGCTGTGACGTCATTTATTGGTCAAATTACCACGCGCGTCTCTTAACAAAGTGTATACATTTTGTCATTGGAACTACACTTGCACTCAGTGGCTTAGCGTGGAGTGTTGACAGAGTAAGCAGATTTTGTTTGTTTGTTTGTTTGTTTGTAACGAGGGCTTGTCGACTAGACATTCCTGGTCTTCCACTGGCAGCGGTGGAAATGTAACCGTCTTCAGAGGTTGGGGTACCATGTGGGTGTGGTTACTTCGTAACTATATTATAATGATCATTATGATTATATGGTGTCAGTAGAAGTCTTAAACCTAACGTAAACCTAGTTAATCAGACCATGGTGGCCATAGGATCGATTCCACTTCGGAAAAAATAACTATGGCGCTACCGGGAACTAAATCCGGGATCTCCAGATTAGTAGCGAGAAGTTCTGACCACCAGACTAGGGCCAGTATCATAGTCAGACTTAGCACGCCTAAAGTGCAATGTTATGCTAAATACAAGGCGACACCTACCTAAAATCGAATGGAAAGGGCCAGTCTCGCATATAAAACTGGCCCATCACATTTTGGTCTAGGTAGGAGGTATTCATCCTGTATTTAGTATAACGCCTCACTTGAAGTGTACTAATTCTGACTATGAAACTGGCCTTAAGAGGCCAGTTAGAGTTAGTTTAGACTGTAGCTGTGGATTGTCCTCAACATTCAGTATACTACTCATTGGCCAGATATCCACGAACATACGAGTACATTCCCACGTGAGATGTGTAGATAAAAAACTATGTCTGATTGGTCAAATGGGGATAAAAAAGTAAAAACACATCACAGGTACCGTTTCAATAGGCCCAGCTTACCCTCTCAACGATCTACGAGACACCACACTGCCTACACTACACTAGCACTAATACAACACTCACATAATTCTTGCTTACCCCCCTCTAGCTAATTGAGGTGAACTTATTTGAATTTGTTTAAATTGTCCTAAAAGTTAATAATTGTGTATTATAAACTTATAACAAAGGAACCATGACTTCTTACGTCCAACTGAGATGGTTTGTTTGCAGTGTTTGAAGTGATCGCTTATAGCTATCCTATTCCTGACATCAATTTTCGAGTGGACCACCCTTTTCTGGCCGCCATATTGGATAAGAAGAATAATCTGCCCTTGTTCCTGTCTAGGGTGGAACTACCTTTGATCTTCTAAAACATTTGGGGGCTCTTGTTTTAATGTTAAGAGCAAGAGTACCGTCTTAAAATAAATTAAAGTTATTATATTTACTTTAAAGTTGATCACATGACCTATGGCTTAGCAAAGATTATTATTAAGATATATTTTAGAAATTGATAAAAGCAGATTGTATGTAATAGTTAATCACTTTAGTAAATGATTTTAAAATTTTAACTTCTATTTTGTGAGTTTTTTGGATGAAATCTTAATTAAAATGAAACTCTAGTTAATACATTTGAATAAAATACACTAAAATATAGATTTAAGCTAGCCAAAAGCTTTAACAAGCAAACTGAACAAATTAAATTTTTATTGTTAATATTTTCCATTTCATGAGAAGTGAAATAATCTTTCTGTTGCTTTCTTGTTATAGTGTAAAAATAATTGATAGCAATATAATCCTTATTAGATTATTTGAGATTAACAATATTATAGTAATAATACACCCGAATCCAACCCGGAAGACTAAATATTTTGATTCTGGCCATCTGCACAGAGGCTGGTTCTTAAACAATATTGTGTTAAATGTATTACACAGATGAGTGTGAGGTTCATTTTCATAAAACTATCCCTCATTCTTTAAGATAGAATTTTTAAAACTCTCTTAGTTGGTTTCCCCCTCAAATTTTAAAATACGATATAAATATAGCCCACATTATTTAAAAATGAACATCAATCGTCATGTATCTCTAAGCTCCTTCACCATAATTAACCTGCAACACTTCCTTCAAGTGCGTGTTGCGTGCACTGCAGGCGTCTTGTCAATTACCAAGTTATTTCTAGTCAGCCAAGTACAGTTAAATGATTAAAAGGCACATAAAATATCTTTATTCCATACATATAACCAAGATTAAGTAATGTTCAACATAACTTTTTAAATATTTTAAATATCTATAACACACATTTTTACCATCTTAAATTCCGTTTCCACTGAATACTTTTGATCCAGTGAGGAATGCCAGGCCTCCACCGTGGTTCGGATTCCATGTTAAACTGTAGGTCCTCCATTTCATCTCACAATCACCCTACCATTACACATTAGCGTAAGTGCGTATAACCCGAACGGGTAGTAAGACGCGGTGCTAATAATAATAATAACTTTTGATCCAAATGTGCTCGATACGGAGATGTATTGCTCTTATTTATAAATACCGATACTAAAGATTCAAATCTTAGCACAATTCCTTTAAGTCACTCAGCAAATGTAGTACATCCATTATACAATGAATAATTTAAAAAAAAGGTTAATTCTTACAAATTAAGATTATTAATTTTGCTGATTTCATATTATGATCACGCCTATTTTTGAAAATATATTTCCCACTTAGCTTAGTGCATGCGTGATTAAGATTAATTGTTTCAGGAATAAAAGATAAATCATTATTAATACTGTACTAATATAACAGGCACTTTCTCCATCTTAGGAAATAAATGGATGGTAATTAACTCTTATAGGATTCCGTCACTGTATTTTTATTTTGAGCGCGACTTAGTACCTATTTGGTTTATAATAGGCCGTCACTGTGAATAGATAGAATCTAAGGTCTAAGGAACCCTGGTTTGATTCTGGGGAGTATTTTATTTTTATCCTGGCATCTTGTTACAAGTTCGGGTTTTAAGCCTATACTAATTACTCAAATGTATTAGGGATAAGGAATTATGAATTTATGTAAATTGTACCCAGATTTGCATGGAGGGAGAGTGAAACTTTTTTTTTAGGAAAAAATACCCTCCGTATACTTGATTGAGATTCAATCCATCTCTCCGTCATTGACACTCCAGTCTGTCGCGAGAATGACACTTTAAACCATTCGACCACCAAACTGGGTAACTAGGGGGGTGTGGGTGGTACTGAAGAAATGATATATTTACTCTTTGTTTACGGGTTTTTTAGATTAAAGATAATTTGTTGCTATAGTCCTTAGATTTAGAAAGGATACTTTAGATTCTTCAATTAAATCAAATTATTATAAATAACTTTTAATAACTCGTAAACCAAATGCTTTAAAGCAACTTGGGAACTAAAATCCCTCTCCAGCAAGATTAGAAGCCACCTTTAAACGTGAGTCTCAACGCTCACGACCACTGTCAAGGCTAATATATTTTTCAATATCTTGACCTGATCGGGTTTACGCGTAGCATCTACCTTAGCAGCTAGAAGATTTTTTTTTATCGCAAATATTGGTTAAATTTTCCCTAATGTGGAAATAATATTGATTTTATTGTAATACCACATTATCAACATTGTTAATAAACACTTCTAATAATGTTTCCCTGAGGATCACTGTATGGTTGGTTTTTCACATCTAAATGAAAGAATAAAAACTAATATGTTTTTGTTTTGTGGTTGTGGGAACAAGAGCTATTATATTCCATGAAATAATATATTAAAAAGTGTAATATTCCCACATGTATATTCTTATAACTGGCCACCAATATATTTGTTTGATATAACATAGATAAATATCTAAACAAACTATTAGTTTCAAATTAAAACGTTTTTATTTTGTAGACACGTGCATATAAACACAACCGAATAAGGTTTGTTTAGCTTCATCAACCATCCTTGTTTTGTCTTGTTAGCCATTTTAATGTATGAATATAACGCAGCCTTTTAGAAGCTCTCATTTGTGAAGTATTTTTTGTGAACCACAAAAGGTGTTTCCACAAAAATAAAGGAACACCCAACCGGTTATTTTCATAAGTTAGGGTTTCAACAGTTTAACAATTTGTTAAAAGAAAAACATAATTAAAACAAATGGCTTGTTGTGAAAGTTTTGACTGCCAAAAGGGTCAACAACACAACATATGGTCTTGGAGATCATATGTTTTGGGGAATAGACACATCAAAGTAGATCTGGTAGCTCATACTAGTTGCCAATCACCACCATTCCAATCATATATGGACTTGAGGTCGAAACAAACTTCGCATTTTGGTTCTGTTCTGCTTAATATTTATTAGAAAACCGTTAAATGGAGACTAGTTTCGTTTACTTTTTTTAATACAAGAAAAATAAAAAAAAATTATTTTAAAATACAAAAGCAATCTCATCGATTCCAATTTTGTTGTTGTCGGGTGAAGAATCCAGAAAACTACATTTTTGTGCGATTTCTGGTTCGAGTTACATATTGTTTACCCTGAAATGTAGCAGTATTACCTTGACGAATTACACTATGGCCCTATCTTATAAAGCTACAGTCCAGGGGTCCCCAAAGTGTTAAGACCGAAGGAGCCATGAACCAGAAAAAATACATGCTGGAGCCATCATAAATGTGTGTTAATATTATGAACATTCAATAAAAACAGGTAAATTTTACAAGCATAAAACTATAAAACAAACATCACATGTTTGGGGTATGCCTTTGGCAAAAGTCCTTTATAAAGATTAGAAAATATTGGCAATCCTAATCACTGATGCTATTTTATAGCGTTAAAACAAAGAATATTCTAAAACTGCCTTACGGCGCCTAAAATAACAATGGTGGAGCAGAGTTTGAAAAACGCCGCCACCATAGTCAAATCATCAGGGCCGGATTAAGGGGTCATTTTAAAGGGTTTATAGAAAACCACGACTCTTATTTATTACAATTATTATATTTAAAATGTGGGAATGATTAGGCTAGTAAATCTACGAACCACAGGCGCACGAATCTACAAACCACGAGCCGTCCGCGACTTGCCATACAACAGGTCATGGTGAACAAGGCTTTACAGAGCAAACGATGAGTACCTAATATCCTGGTTATTTGGCTGTGATGGGTTCTTAACAGCACTAACACATTTCCACAACCATCTGTAACATCACTAAAGTAGTCCCACCAACACTTGTATCGGACCATATATAGCTCACTTCGAGATAATCGATTGTTTTGATGTCGTGAGAGTCGCACAGCGTATGGTCGAGAGTCATAGACCCGCCAGCCTGACCCATAAATTGGGACAAGCAGAGACTAAAAATGAACCGAACCAATGTTTCGAGGTCTTGGGTAAGTTTAAGACGGTTCATAGCGGAGCGGTTGTGTGTGTGTGTTTTTTTTAAGGTACTTGAGTGGGGTTCTGCACTTTGCCCGCTAGTAGCGCCAGCTGCGTGTCTCGGTGAAGTAAGAAAAACAGGAACGGACGGTCGACGATCAGGGTCGAAGAGGTTTCTCGTTTGGGTCGCCTTGGCACTGAAAAAAAACACAGTACATAACACAGTTATATCCGGCTAAATTAAAATAAACAATGCTTATTTTAAAAATAGCATTCACTAAATTTAAATATAATTAAAATGCAGATAGTATTTTTTTTAACCTTGATAGCTCATACCACTCATGGCAATGTTTTTAGTTTTACTTACTAAGTACACTTCCTGTTTTTTTTTCAGCACCCCTTCTCATTACCCGTTAGGGCTCTATGTATATTAATTACGCCAATTTGTTATGTATAAGTAAGGTTGAATTTATATGAAGTGTACTGGCACTCGCGTGGAAAACAATTTTGGAAAATTAACCTAAGTACACCCAACCGGAATTCGAACCTCGAACTCCCCGTCATCGGGAGTCCAGTTTATTGAGAGGGTTATTTCTTATTAGATTGTTCGACCATTTATTTTTAAATAGTAATATAATATTTTTAAGAAACCTATTCATATAATCTATCAAATATATAACTTTTCGCTGGCAGGTGTATGTTCACTTCATTTACCCTGGAAGATTTCTAGCTTACATTGCATGTTTACACTATGGAATAGCATATAAAATAGGGCCATTGTGTAATCTAGCAAAGAAATATTGCCAACTTTAAGGATAAACGGTGTGTACTATATATATATATATATATATATNATATATATATATATATATATGAAATATCCAATTTTTTATTCGAGGTATTTAACGTGCGCCTTCTGAACCGAATGATTATATCAGCATACAACTTAAAAAATAACTTAAATCTTGAAAAGAAACAACATCCAGCCACCGGTCGTTAAATTATCCCTGTGAAAAGTGGGGGTGGGGGGAACCCACATTTAACTAATAATAAATAATCGGCTATGCCAGGAACCGAATTCGGGACCCTTATCTCAGTAGACAAACACGTTACCGACTGAGCTAAGGTGTATGAGAAATTTCACATTAGTTTTTATATAATTCATTTTCATCAGTCCGGACTTTGGGTACTTCGAACTATATATCTCACAACCTCAATTTTATTTTAGTTTGGATTTTCGAAGTTTTACTCTATGATCCGAAAATGATTTTTCACATCCTCTTTCCATTACAATGCGGATGCGTTTTCTTCAATACACCCCCATACCCCAATTCATACGCATCAGATCCAAAATTTTGTCATGATTTTAAATGGTTTGTGTTGGGCAAAGACAAGCCAAGGCATGAATAATAATTTGAAATTCAGATGATAAAATAATCCTATCACGTGTATCGTATATATTACTAACCATCCCTCTACCCATGTATTTACATTTAATAGAATAAGGATGAGAAAGGTAGGAATTATAAAGGAAACGTAACGAAATTGGTATAAAGATGGCCTGGGAAAATATTTGTGGATAAAACCTTACAATTACATCACTCCCCAGGGATTTGAACCCAGTCCCTTGGAAAGCCAGACCAGCCAACAGTCTGTGTGCCCACCGATGTGAATCACTCTTCTGTCTTGTGTTTGAAAAAAACAATAGGCCTACTAAAAAAAATTACAGTCTAGATATTTATCTTCTAAGAGATCAATCAACACAGAATTCTCCACTTGATTTCCCTTCCAGACAATGACGTCTCTGTCTTGTGTTTTGTTTTTAATTCTCGCCGAGACGGGCACGAGGAAGCCAGGATATCATCTCAGATGGTAGTGCCATCTCTGTGAATCGTGCAATTCATGGCAGCCGGTGAAAGTAACGTTTCAACACTCACTCACTCATCCCAAGGAAATATCTTACCCTAGTTAATAAAGTTATCTAACTCGTCTGTTTGTTAATATTCAAATATAAATACTTGGAAACATATGGTATCTAGATGCGGCTTTAACTATAATTATCAAATATAATACTCGTAGCTTTGTTTTTTAATCCATAGTGATTTGCGCATTCGTACAGTTATAGTTGTACTATTGGACATATAAAGCCAACTACCTAGTCGAATCTAGTTGCGTTATCTGATAGCTCCTGATATTAATCGATCATTCATATGTACCTGACGATTTCCACACGTCCATCACAGACTACACCTACAAATATGAGTGAATAATGTCCTGGAGTACGGGACAATTTCTGGATAGCTTAGTCGTTAGATCATTAGAGTACTAAGTCAAAGGTCCTAGGTTCGATTCCCGTGTCAAGGTGTCATTTTTCACTTTAAAGAATATCTTATATTACTGGTACGAATTTTTTTTTATTCCTCTTGATAATTTATATGCAGAAATAGAGTAGTAATTTAAGAAAAGTCGATTATTGCATTTGATAAAACTAGAATAGATTCTGAAAAATATTAATGCGAAACATCAACTGACATAAAAATATTTCGTCCAAAATCCTTTTAACACATTTTTGTTGGTTCCTGAATTAAATATTACTTCAACCACTAGTAGTAAGACATTTTGAAAAATTGCTATTTAGCACGTCAAGATGGGATTGTAGGGGACGCGAGTTAAGGTAATTGGGTGTTTTTTTTATTATTTTTCCATAAATTCGAAGTCAAATTCGATATTCAGGATTCGTAGGTATATCTATGATTCGAATTTGTAAAATATATTTGAGCCAACTTTAGTAGTAAGAGGTGATACACAAAAATAAAAAAAATAACTTTAGCTCTTATTTTAAAAACTTAATGGAGTTAAGTCATATCTTGGTTAATTGTACGTTGATAGAGAAATTTAGAAAATGGAAATGATATTTTAGATTACGGCTACGGTGGCATCAAATCTAATATTAGTACATTTTTTAAATCACACCCGGGCCTGGTTTGACTCCCGTGCCCAGGTGTCATTTAAAATATAAAATTTAAATTTATAAAGTACCACTAGTTGCGCTGTTATTGCTCAGGAAAGCCACCTCAATACATTCACCCCCCCCCCCCTCACCTGCGTTGACGGACACCGAGCCGACAGAGTTGACCGCAACAAACGACGTGGAGAAGTAAGCGTCCTGCATCACCGACTTGGCGTACACCCCCTTGGACGCCTCACCACCCCCGGACAAGGAGGCTTTGGTGAGGTCTGCCGAGGACGAGTTAAAGGCAGCCCTTACGCCGAGCTGTCTCAGGAACGTGGTGAGGTCGAGCGAGCTGCTGAGGATGGCGAGCTGGGGGAGCGACACCTCAGTCTCCTTGGGGGTGAGCCAACTCACGAGCTGCTGCAAGGACACGTCTGACAACTTGACTATCATCTCATCCAGGTGGTCCGACGAGTCCGGGACCAGGAGTAGGAGACTGACGGCCTCTGCTTCCAGGGGCAGCTCAACCGCCTCGCACCTGGACAACAGCAGGAATGAGGTACACACTGCTCTAGGACAGTTCTTGTCTAGGGGAGAGTTGGACAACACGAGGAATGAGGTACACACTGCTCTAGGACAGTTCTTGTCTAGGGGAGAGTTGGACAACACGAGGAATGAGGTACACACTGCTCTAGGACAGTTCTTGTCTAGGGGAGAGTTGGACAACACGAGGAATGAGGTACACACTGCTCTAGGACAGTTCTTGTCTAGGGGAGAGTTGTACAACACGAGGAATGAGGTACACACTGCTCTAGGACAGTTCTTGTCTAGGGGAGAGTTGTACAACACGAGGAATGAGGTACACACTGCTCTAGGACAGTTCTTGTCTAGGGGAGAGTTGTACAACACGAGGGATGAGGTACACACTGCTCTAGGACAGTTCTTGTCTAGGTGAGAGTTGGACAACACGAGGAATGAGGTACACACTGCTCCAGGACAGTTCTTGTCTAGGGGAGAGTTGTACAACACGAGGAATGAGGTACACACTGCTCTAGGACAGTTCTTGTCTAGGGGAGAGTTGTACAACACGAGGGATGAGGTACACACTGCTCTAGGACAGTTCTTGTCTAGGTGAGAGTTGGACAACACGAGGGATGAGGTACACACACTGCTCCAGGATAACTCTTCCTGGTAATACATACTTGAGATGGTTGTCCCTGCCGGTAATATGTACTTAAGATGGCTGACCCTGCCAGTAATATGTACTTAAGATGGTCGCCCCGGCCGGTAATACGTACTTGAGATGGTCGACCCTGCCGGTGCGGAACACCCCGACCTGGGGGATCATGGGAACCTGCACCGTCTCTGAGGGTGACCGCCTGAACGGGGCGGAGGCCACGTGCGAGAGGAAGGCGAACGCGGCCAGACGGTGGTAGTCCTTCCAGTGGGACATTACTCCGGAGTCGCTGCGCAGCTCCAATACCTGCGCACTGGGAGGGATACCTGCGAAGGGATACATTGGCTGGTCACCACGTCTTATCACCCAGATCCATCTTAACACTAATAGAGTAGGCATGAGAAAGTTAGAATTTGAGATGAAATGTACTCGCTTTACCGGGGAGGAAATAGGAAGATATTTATAGGAAAGCAATACTTCAATACACCTGGATGGATATCAAAACCTTGCCTCCTAGTCACCAGAAAATCAAACTAGATGAAATTTACATTTAGTCCGTGTTCCCGACTGTTGCTGTTTCTTTTCTGATTCGAATCCCAGTTAAATACGTAAATTATGTATATTTGAGTTGATATGTTAATGATAGGCTAAAAATTGTCTAGGATGCATCTTAATCATAATTTTCCATGCGTGTTTGAATGTCAAACAAAAATAAACAAATATTGTTTTTGTGGAGCTACCCGAACGGTTATCGAAGACGGGAGTGTCTGTGATGTTGGCCCTGTAGTACTGCGTGAGCACGGACTTGTAAGATGGTGACAGTACGTCAGAGCTGCGCAGTATCGCCATGTTGAAGGAACCAGCTGGTTCTTCGTCCCCTGCGGAGGACTACGGGGAGGAAGACATTAGGACCATAGACAATGGAGGATCATGCGAGGTCAAGATCATTATTCTGTCAATGGTTACATACTATTTCTTTCCCTTCACCATCCGTTTCCAGCGATGGCCTCTTTTCTGAGTTACTGCAAAGCTACTATGAACAGTCCATCTAATCTTATATAAAAATTTCAAACAAAGGAAACAATCGAAATACATGCTTTGGTAGACTTACTCTTGAATATGGTGTATAACTATTCTTATAACACTGTGTTGCCACGTTAGAGTAAGATGAAAAACTAATAAAAACGTTAGAAAGAAAGAAAAGAAACAACATTATGAATCTTTCCCCCTAGCTTTTGTATTTAATTAGTTACGCAAATTTGTGAGGTTGTAGAGGATGCTAAAAAGGGGCGGTGTTTTTGCAGTTTTTATTGCAAAACTTTTTTGACAAAAAATAATAAACTATTCCTCCAATAGAAACATAGTTTAATTTTATTCGCATGTTCATATCAACAAGCTGTTGAATCTATGTCAAGGGTCAAAGGGTGTTCTGGAATTTTATGACAACTTTTTCTCTTCATTTAAAAAGTTTCTCATCTAATGCCGCTATGCTCATCACAGATATTCAACAACTGTTGATATCACCGTGGGGATAAAATTAAACTATATGCTTCTACTAGAGAAATATTTTATTTATTTTGGTCTATAAAATGTTTTTTTATAAAAAAAAATATGCAAAAACACTGAGCTTTTTCAAGTCCCCACCTTTGCTAGCTAGATACACTGGTTTCCACTCCAACTGACCAGAAAGGGCTGTTTAAGTAATCTTAGTAAATATTTTAGATAACATTAAAATACTTTTATTTCAAGATGTATCTGAGCATTTATCATTTTAAAAGCAGGAATAAAACTATCAGCTGACTTCATTAAACAGCGTTGTTTTAGATTCTACAAGCGAGCTGGGAATCTTTTAACAGTTCCTCATCGAGCTAGGATTATTTCACAACTGGGGTTAAATATCTTTAACATCTCACCAAGAGGCTAGGAATCTTTAACAACTCACCCAAACTAAGAACAATGCAACATAAATGCCAAACCTCAAACGAATCAAAATAGGCCTTGAACCCAAGTCTGAGGTCATCTGTTGTCTTGGGTTGGATGTTAAGAGCCTTATAAATCTCTTGTGCTGTGTTGCCATCCGACCCTTCAAGAAGCATGGCAACATTGCTCGCTAGGCCAAACGGGGCAAACACCAGATTCTCCCTTCCAGGAAAAAAAAAATGCGTCGAATTATCACTTAATCCTTGATTTGTCCAATCCTGGTGGAATTTAAAGAGACATTTAAGAATAATACAAATTTATATCTTTAAACTATTGCTTATTAAAAAGTTTATTTGAATATTACAAGCCTGGTGGAATTTTAAGAGGCCTTTTAATGGAATATAAATTGTACTTCTCATAACTATTAATTATTAATATTTGACTATTTCAACCTTAGTGGAATTTTAAGGGTAATTTTAGGGTAGTAAAATAATAGATTTATTTAAAGTTGATTATTCCAAAGCTGGTGAAATTTTAAGAGGTTCTTTAGTGGAGTAATGGTCCATTAATCTTTGCCAACCACAATCCTGGTGACATTTAAAGAGTCCTTTTAGAGGAATAAGGCTGTGCTTCCAGCAATTTGGCCGATTAAATCAATAACTCACCAAAATGTAGGGTCATATTTAACCAGGCAAACAATGTTAATATATTTAGATTTTTACTCTCTTATATATAGAATGTATTGTAATAATGAAAATACTTTGACGTTGAGCTTAGGATGAAGTTTGACGACTACATGACTGTTCCTGAACTATAAAAATAAAGTTCACAAAATATCTATCTCCATTTCCGTCCCTCAGTCTCTAACTGGGACTAAAGCAAAAACAGTTCAATGGATTTCATTCAAACTTGATATTTAGATGTTTTATGGACATATCTTGAGGTCAAGTTGTAATTTCAATTATTATATCTATAAAATTAAGGGTAACTTACTGATGACTTATTTTTGACGATTCGAAGTTTTTCTAAAATGGCTCTATAGTTCAGAATGGATATCTGAAGAGTGTTTGCTATGTGTAACAAAACTTATTTTTTAAGAAAACTTAATCAAGGATTATATTATTTTCGAAAAGTTTGTTCCCAACTTTAATAGACTCTATGAAAAAGTATGGTCGATTGCGTCGTACCACTTATTTCCTTGTGCATTAACCTCTAGTGATATTACTGACTATAAGTCATATATTTGAATTGTCTCCCCGGAAGAAACAGCCTTAATAATATACAACTCGCTTCGGTGGCCCCGCGCTACTCTCGCAGTAGACTAGGCTGCCGACAACGGGGAGAGCTAGGTTCGAATCTCGGTCAGGTGTACTGAATATGGTTTTCCAAAATGGTTTTACACTCTCCTTCCATGCAAATGTGGTTACACTTGCTATAAATATAGTCTTACGCAATTTCTAAAACCATTAGCATAATTAGAACATAAACGTATTACCAAAACGGGTATTAAGACGTGGTGGTAAAAAAAATGAGATACTTTTTAAAGGAACTGCAGCGATATTAGAAAAAAAACCCAAGGAAAGTTCTCCCGAATAGCTGATAGATATAAAGGGCCTTATATCTCTATTGTGACTGCTCAAATCTTATTTTAAGTACGATTTTAATATAAACTTTTTTTACAGACTTTATAAACAAGATTCATTCAACCTTTTTATTCCCCCTAACCGCGACTTACTACCTGTTAAGGTTGTACGCAAATATTTTAATTACTCTAATAGGGTAGTGATGAGGAAAGAAGCATTTTAGAGGTGATATACCCGCATTCTCCTGGAGAGAGAGGTAAAACCGCCCTCAGTAGAGCCAACCGGGATTCTAACCCCGATCTCCCCGTCATCAGCAGGCCAGTCTAACACGATAGTGACGCCTTAGACTAAAAGGCCACTGAAACGAGTGTTATTTAACTGCTTATTCGATCAATAAGAGATAAGGAAGGTAATTTGAGGACATAAAGAACATTAGCGGGAAGAGGGAATGTGGAAAAGACTGTGATAAATCACATTCCCCCTGAGTCACTAGAAATCCAAGTCCATCGCGAGCTTGACGCCTTATACCATGTCACCACCAACGCGGGTGTAAATCTAAAAGGTTTATGTCATGTTTTGTTTCCAAATTGTTACCTAACCTGTCGAGCTATTCGACTCCTGAACTTTCCCGAGTGTTGACACTGTTGGGCGCTAGTTAGGTCCGGGTTGTATCATCTGGAGGCGGTGTTGTTTTTAGCGAGGAGGTTCGGGAAAGTTGGTTTGATACGTGCCCCGAGGGACGATGGGCTGAGTTTCATGAGATAGCTAATTATCTGGCTCGTTGACACATCACGTGTCAAGTATGCGATGACAGCCCTCAACCGTAGCCTTTAGATCAGCGTGTTTTTTTTCTTAACCAAAGCAATACAATGGCCGACCATTTCTAATATAATGTCAGGTTTCAAATATAATCAAAGGTA
This sequence comes from Timema genevievae, assembly GCA_902155825.1. NCBI lineage: Eukaryota > Metazoa > Arthropoda > Insecta > Phasmatodea > Timematidae > Timema > Timema genevievae. The sequence goes on from CABFWO010000893.1 coordinate 112,384, forward strand.
AAGTTCACCTGGAACAGTTTGGGCACCAGGCTGTTACTCAGGGTGGTGACCAGATGAATTCCGTTCAGAACATCTGCTTTGCAGTCTCTTGCAAGTATCACGAGCAGTAGGATGTTCATCACTGCAATCAAGAACAGAGTAGATAAGTTATAATAAGTTTGCCATGACATGTTCTGCACCGAGGGAAGGACATAACACTCTCTTTACTATATTAGGGTTGACTTTGGGGGTTTTGGGGTAAAGTTCTCGCCTCAAGACCCGATGTTCATGGGTTCAAAACTAACCTGGGTCTGTGGATTATTCTTGAGCGATAAACAACCGTAGCACAACTTACTTCGGATGGAAAGTAAAGCTGTCGGTACCATGTAGATTGTGGCATATTAAAGAACCATAGAAGGCATGTGAAAATACCTTTCCCGTCCAAACTGGTTAGGCTCTTTCGCTCTCGCTCATAGAAATTCTCGTGTGCTGATATAATCAGTCAGTTCAGAAGGTGCACGTTAATACCTCAATTAAATAAAAATACTATGATAGGCAGAGTTCAACCCGAATAGGTAGCTAAGACACGGTGCTGAAAAAAATATTATAGTAGGATTCTTACGGACGTGGTTAGCGGGGTGAGGACTGAAGGGGTGCGTCTCCCTCTCCCCTTTCTTAATATCAGCTCCAGTGAGAAACAGAGAATGGAAGTCCGTGTTTGGAGCAATTCATACTTTGACTTATAGAACTAATTAAGTTATAATATTATTAGTATTTTTAATTTGCTCCAAAACAATATATATATATACATATATACACACAGTAGAGCCTCATTATAACGGACTAATAGGGGCTGAAGGTTGTCCGTTTTAATGAAAGTCCGGTTTATAACAAATAATTCTTGTAGGGGTGTACATAAATGAATGTACAGTAGTTAGCTATAAAAAGTGTTTATTATATATCAAATAAAAAACAGTCTTCAACATAGGTTGAATTGAAAGAGATATGTCCGTATACCCTGCATTAATCTTTAGAACAAGAAGGTCCAGGTTCATGTTGATTGCTTACATTCAATGGTTTGAAAAAATAGTTTCTGTTCTGCTGGGTTTGTTTGCTGCTTATTTCTTCAGTTAATAAATAAATGACGGAGGTGCCGTAAGTGTTCATAATATGGAAACACATTTTCATTTGTCGATTGTTCAACATGTTGAATAACAAAATTTAAACGGTCTCTCACTTCGCTCACCTTAATTGTAGGCTGAGTAGTGTCGCCTACCTCTCCTTCCTCCTCCTCCGAGGATTCTGCTTCTTCAGTTAAACTGGCGACAATTTACTCTTCAGTCATACAACGATCGATGTTTAATCGCTTGCATGTAAATGTAAAACTCGTCGGATAAAAATAAGCATCCTTTATTTATTTATTTATTATTATTATTATTATTATTATTATTATTATTATCACCGCGTCTTACTACCCGTTCGGGTTATACGCACTTACGCTAATAGTTGTGATTAATACACGTCTTGTCAGAGGTGAAGGAAGGGTTTGGCAATCAGATAAATCTGTGCCGGGACCGAGGTTTGAACCCCAAACCGTCAGCACAGAAATCTGACACCTTACCCCTAGACCACCAGGTCACCCTTTATTTATTAGTATTACAATTTTTTTAAATGTCCGTTATAATAGGGTCCGTTATAATGAGATTCTACCGTGTGTGTGTGTGTGTGTGTGTGTGTGTGTATATATATATATATAAGTGGCCGAACAACTTAGCTCAGTAGGTAGCGTGGATATCTACTATGATAAGGGTTATTGGTTCAAATCCTGGCATGACCGAAAAATGTACCCTTTCACAGTGATGAATTAAAGGCCGGGAGCTATATGTTGTTTCTGTTCTATATTTAAGTTAGTTTATAAGTCGTGTGCTGATATAATCAGTCAGTTTAGAAAGTGCATGTTAAATATCTCCAATAAATGAACAAAAGTATGTTGAAAATTGGGTCATTCATGCGTCAAGTCCTACAGCTGTCACTCTTGATGAATGTTATAATACCTATAAAATAACACTAACAATGTAGTGGAATGTTTTAAATGTTGACAACAAAGTTTGTATTTTCTAAAAAACCCTACTTACGAAATTAAGAACCGCTTCGGTGGCCCCATGGTCTAAGGCGTCACTCTCATGGTAGACTAGACTGCTGATGACGGGGAGATAGAGGTTCGAATCTCGGTTGGGTGTACTGAGGGTGATTTTTCCGAAATGGTTTTTCACGCAAATGCGGGTATACTTCCTCTAAATATAGCCTTTCTCATCCTTAAAAACTATTAGCCTGGTTAGTACATGAGCGTGTAACCTGAATGGGTGGTAAGACGATGTGCTATAAAAAATGAAAATACTAAATTATTATTTTGTTGGTGATATTGATATCATTCTACTTATTATTTATATTAGGTTATAGGTTTTGATGCTATCAATCGAATGTGAACTCTTAAGATCACATTCTTAAGATCACCGTTCGGGCTACACGTATATATGTACTAGTTACGCTGTTGTGTTAAGGATGAAAAAATTTGAATTTAGAGTAAGTGTAGCCATATTTGCGAGGAGGGTGGGTGAATTTTTTTTTTAGGAAAAACCGCCCTCAGTACTCCCAGCCGGAATTCTAACTCCGACCTCCCCGTCATCAGCAGTGCAAACTGTTGAGAGACCAGCGATACTTAACCGGTGGGTCGCAAAAGGTTTTTTTTTGGGGAAAAAATGTTTCTGCTAATTACTGAACTCAATTATCTTAAATTTTACATTTTGTGAGAAAGAATTTGATGATCTTAAAAATGTGAGTACAGTTGACTCTCAATTTTTCGGGGTAGTGGAGGGGAGGAGAAGCACGGATAATAGAAATCACGGATAGTACAAATAATCACCATCTATTTACCATTGCCATTCAAAATTTTCTGCCCTTTATTTCTACTTATTTATGTGAAAAGGGATTTTTAACACTGGTAAATATTAAAACGAAGAAGTGAAATGGACTCCAAATCGACTCCTGCATGTGGATAGCATTAAGTAATACAAATGAAACAAGAATAGACCAATTAGTGGAAAGTTTTCAACAGCAGAGGTCCCATTAAATACATTTAGATATGTTAATTTAGGTTTTTTTTTATTATAATCAGTAAATAAAGAAACTATTTTAGAATAAATCTTAGTGATTAATATGTTAGTAAAAACTAGGGGGCCACGAAAATATTCTTTGATATTTAGGGGTTCACAATTAATAAAAAGGTTAAGAAACAGTGTCTTAGATTATTTGTATTCTTTAAATTGAAAAAAAAAAAGACAATTAGACACGGGAATCGAAACCAGTAGATTTGACTTAGTACGCCAATGCTCTAACCACTGAGCTATCCAGGAGTTGTCCTTTATTCAGGGTAATTCTTCACTCATAATTTAAGGCGCAGTGAACGACTACTTGATATCCCACGTTAGGTTCTCGTGTCAAAGTGTCTCTTTTCATTTTAAATAATATGATATTTAAATGCGGCTGTAACCGTAACTAACAAATATAATAGCTTGGATATCCATTAAACCATTCTGACACCGAAGTGGGTAAAAAAAAAGTTGAGTTTGTTATTTCTCTTAACTTTGTGCTGCAGCAGTTAATTCTGTTCATAGTAGTTGCAATCTAGAACTATTTATAGACGGTAATTATACGTTTCATGTCGTCAACAGGTTCGTTGAAAGTTGTCACACCACAAACACATCGAGGAAACCAGAGCGGAAACTGTGAGACATTTAACGAGTGTAACTAATCAGGGTTGAAAAAAAACAAAACATATCTTTCTAAGGGAAAATAAGATTCAACTTGTTTCCAAAACGATTTAGATATGTTTCTATTGTAAATCGCATAAAATATATCGAATTTTAAAATACAATTATTGATCTTTACAGCGATGACTGTAAATTATTGCGCTAAAATGTATTAAAAAAATTTATTGGTGAAAGTTGTCTATATTGAGTTCTCACTCGACTTTCTAATCAAAAATTTACGTGTCAGAGGCTATCTTTTTTTTATATAGATTTTGAGATTTTGGTATTTAATTTTAAGCACGATGAGAAGGTTAAAAAGACCACTACCAACAACTTTTTATCTATTTGTTGCTGTGAGTTTTTATCTGTCTAAAAGCACGAAATTTGCTAGTAAATCGGGGTTTAGCTGGAAGCTATTATTTTTTCCCATTTATATGAACCTATAACCTTTAATAATTGTGATCTTTTGTGAAAATATGTCCGCCGTTTTTTCGTAATTTCAACTACCGGGAATGGGCTTATCAAATTATATCATCATTAGGTTCAATCTTTTTTTTTAGCACCATGTATTACTGCCCACTCGAGCTATACGCTTATGTACTAATCACGATAATGATTTTAGGAATCAGAAAGGTTATATTTAGAGGAAGTGCACTCGCATTTGCATGGAGGATGATTGAAAACTATTTATTGAAAATTATTTTCAAAAAAACCCCTCAGTATATCCAACCGAGATTCGAATCTCGATCTACCTGTCATCGGCAGTCTATTCTACAGTGAGAGTAGCACGTTAAACCATGTGATCATTGAAGTGGGTTGTAATCAATCTTATGATTGGTTTGCTGCAGCTTGCCACTTTTGCCTATCCTGGGCCATTTTTTTAACATACCTGTACCTTCTTCTGCCATCACACACACATGCGCGCGCGCACTCACACACACACACACACACACACACAAACACACACACAAATCTGTCCACATTTTTAGATAAATTTATATCATGAATATACATATATACATGATATAAGTTGATTTAAAATTAAGGACATATCCAGTTACATTGCCCCAAAGTGAAAACTGTTTCAAACCAGATATTTTTAAAAATTTTAACTTATTCAAGAGAAAGTTGTGTGAACTTACGAAAGTTTAAATGATCATTTTTATGTCCCATAAGGCTATTTTTCACCCTGTCAAAAAAAAAAGTTTTTGTCTAAATTTAAATAATATTACTGAACAGTGAAGCTTAAGTTTCTAAGTTGAACCCCATTATTAAAAATATATTATGTTTTTTATCTTTTTTTGACACATAACGTAATGTATGTACTGGTTATTAGTACCTTCTCTTAGATTAATTTGAGGACAAATACAACATTTACAATCTATCGCTTGAAGAAAGAGAATGAACTCGACTTAACTTTAATACATATTTTCTCCTGGTCAGGATTCAAATCTTAGATCCTTAGATTATTGGGTACAGTATAATTATGGTAGAAAGAAATTTAAAAAAGATGCAAACCCTTTTTTTACGCTCAAAATTATAACATTTCACTATTTTATTTGTATAATTATTGTATTGATAATATTCTTCACAAGTGACAGTTACAGATCACATGACTTGACGTATGATTACGTGAAATTAGAGTTAGTAACTTTTCTACCTACCACCTTTGGTGTCCGCATTGTATAAGGCGTCAATCTCGCAACAAATTAGACTGCCGACGACGGGGAGATCGTGGTTCGATCCCAGTACTGAGGATGGTTTCCCATTATCTCTCCATGCAAATGCGGGTACGCTTCCTTTAAATTCAACCTTCCTCATCCCTAATCCATTAGCGCAAATAATACATCTGCGTATAATCCAAACGGGTAGTAAGACGTGGTACTAAAAATACCTTTCTAGCTGTCAGACTGTACTCATTTAAACTGCTCATTCAAGAAAATAGTTAACTACTTAGATTATGAGTAATATCTTTGGAGGGATTGGAATTCCTCTCCTATTCCCCTGGGGAAGGTTCATATCATCTTAGTTTCTTGAAATTACTGATTATTTGTAAAGTCCACTAGAATTACAATTACTGATACTGAGTCGAGTTATTAATTGGGCTGTTCAAGATTAAGTTAGTTTTTAATTAAATAACGTAAGTTATGTGTTTAGAAAGTGTGCAAATTTAACTATTCCTACCTACACAAACAATAACGTAGTGTAACCAAGTTACTGTCAATATAATGAGAAGGTAATAAATAATGAATGAGGTTCTTTCCCATCTATTTTTACCCTATTTGAAAAAATAAAATAGCGTGAAGTTGTAATCGCTCAATTACCAGTCTCCACCTTGGTCTGATTATGAAATGATGATTATCAGGGAAAGTCTGGGCGCGAGGAAAGGATATTGTAAAGACGCGCAAAGAAAGGCCCGTAGGCCACACCCAAATAAGGCATTTGCCCCTTCCCAATAATGTGTTAACTTAATGTCACCAGGTTTTACAGCCATTGGATTATTTATTTTTTAGTCAGGAAACGTATTTGGAGTTGAGCTATTTCAGAAGAGATTCCATCATTATTAAGAGCGTTCATCCTAGCAGACCCAACTCAGCTCCTGGCTCGCACGAGGTATGGGGGTTAAAGGTGAAAAGAAAATACCTACGATATGCCAGAAATGTGTGCAGTGCATTCGTATTTGAATGAGTACTCGATATTTTCCGCGGTAACGATGGTGGACAAAGCGACAACATTTCTGGTTAAAAACCACAGTATCTCCCTATTAATACAGAATTAAGATTTGTGCACAGTGCTTATCTGTGAAGACATTCTAAAATGATCAAAAACGGCCTTTTCAATACAGTTTTTATCCAAATATAATTTAATATTTCACCAATATTCAGTATTAGGAACTTCTATTAACAATTTATCTCCATTAATGTTTGACCAGAAATGATCCACGTGCAATAGTGTTCTTGTAAATGTACTATTTCTAGACAACTGTATCACTGAGTTGATTGGTATGTGATGCACGCTCTTAAAGTTTATTTCCAAGTAGCCATGAATGTGATCATTTGAACATGTTGTAATCTTAATAAGGCCCTGAAGCAGGGTTACAGGGTCACAGGTATATAAATTATAGGTTTGAGGATAACATGATTGCAAGGTTGCGGTTAGCATGATTGCAATGTCACAGATAGCACGATTTCAAGGTCACGGATAGCATGATTGCAAAGTTATAGATAACACATTTACAGGGTCGTGAATGAGCTTGAATTTAAAACATTATGAGATAGTTTAGTATAAAATAAGGAGCATCTCGTTATTATAATGTAAAAGATTTATGAAATGAAGTTAAAAAAACTATATTAACGTTTCTAAAATAAAAAACACAGGCCAAACACAAATTAGGACAACTTGATTCTGTGTTTTCACTTCAAATTAATCGACTCAGTGGTGTAGTGGTAAGTGCACCTGGCTGCGAGCCTAGGAGTCTCCCAGTTCGATTCCCGGCTGGTATCTTGGGTATTTTCCCGAAAGGGGAATCACCTCAACGGTCACCAGAGTTTGGTTGATTGGTCTAAAGTCAGGTTTAATTGTTTCTACTAGTCCCACCCCCTCATACTCACTATCACCATCATCTCATCGGGACATGGAAGGAACCTCCACGGAAAGGATGTACGATTAGTACATTCGGGCATCTCCTGGACAACGGTATATTAGTACTGGTTAATATTTCTACTACGATTAAAATGGCCCAGACGCGCAATATTTATACATTTACTTCAAATAATATAAATGTTGTGATTGCTTTGACCATGCTTAATTCAGGTAGCCTATTCGTTCAGCTCTTAGATCAAGGTCAGATATATTATTCGTGCCATCAACCATGTTCTCACGTATTCAATAAACCTTGTTTACATCATAAATACATTATGTTTATTTGCTTTGATAAAATAAACAAATAAATAATAATTCCCTCTGCACTTTCGAGTTTGTGCCCAAGACAATTGTTTACCGAAAACTACACCGTGTTTTAATTTGTACAGATTTTTTATATATATAAATGTTGCGTCATTTGTATTCACGTCATTTATATGCACGTTATTCCTCTTTTACTTTTTTTTTCTTGCCACTCTCAGACGTAACAGTGAAAGTTGTTCGCCCTCCATGGCTGAGTGTTTAGGCAGGTCGACTGCAGACTATCTAGGTTCTATACCAGATGAGACACAAACCTAGCATTAGTTTATTTGATAGTTTTACCAGCATTTATCTAGTGTCAACAATCACAGGGATTGTTTGGTCGTGTTTTGAAACCAACCTTTGTTTAGAAATTGGACTTTAAATATCTCGAGAGGGGGAAAAAAAGACACGATGCACCGCACAGATTTTTCCTGTATTTTATCTTAAGCTAGAAACATTTATTAAAAACTCGAAAGGTTTGTTAAACAAAATCATATACACTGTTGCAGAAACACTCCCCCTAAGAGCATAAATAAAATAATATACCCTTTTACAGCAGCAGTGAGAAAAGAGGAACATCTTTGTCCACCAGAGAGCATTACAATCAATTTAAATTGTCAAAGAGCTTCATAAAAATATATACATTTGTTTATATCTCAAAACTATCTAATGATTTCATAAAAATATAGTCCAAACAAAAGAGTTTAGTTTCGAATAGTACTACGACTTTATTTTTTAATTTTTTTTTAGCACCGCGTCTTACCATCCGTTCTGATTATACTCATATGTATTAATAAAATTACACTAATGGGTTAGTAATGAAGACATCTTAATTAGCGGAAATGCACTCATATTTTCTTAGAGGGAGGGTGGAAAACCATTTTGGAAAATCACACTTAGTGCACCGGACCTATATTGAACTCCGATATACCCGTCTTTGGCAGTTTAGTCCAATACAAGAGTAGCGCGTTAGACCATGCGGCCACCGAAGAGGGTTAAAACTTTACAATGATAAGCTATTTAGTATCTCAATCCGTTACGGAGATATGATCAAAATAATTATACATTTCTGTCAATGTAAAGTACCCTTAAAATAGTTTTTATGAGAAAATTAAAGCTGTCATTTTGTTTGTAATGATACACAATGCATGGATAAAAAAATTAATCAAATGTATTAAAGTGAATTTGGCGAAAATATAATTTTTCTTTTTGTTCTTCAGTAAACTACCCTTAATTTTAGGGATGGATATCTAATTTCAAAAATCCCTTAAGGGAAACTTATGAAAGCACTAGATAGGTCACTCTCCCTCCACGCAAATGCGGTTTCACTTCCTCTAAATTCAACCCTCCCAATTCCTAATCCATTAGCGTAATTATTATTTAAGCGTATAACCCGAACGGGTAGTAAGACGTGGTGCTAAATATTATTATTATTACTAGATAGGTAACAAGTTTTAGCCCGATCAGTAAAATGGTTTAGGCCCTAAGTCGAGATACAGACAAACATGCGACATCGCGAAAACCATATTTTTGGTTTCAAGAGGTCATGAAACGTCGACATTTATAAAAATCTGAAGTTAGATTTGTTTTGACAATTACAATACTTCTCTCTCAGAGGGGCCAAGAGAAAGTAAAAAAAGTGAAAGTTTCTAATGAATAATAATGGATAACAAATTATGGTGCCTTTTCTGACAGAAAAAAAAAGTTATATTGTCTTGTGCTTCTCGTCTTAGCTCACGTCTGCCATTTGTTTCACAACTTACACTAACACCCTTATGATGACAGGTGAACCCGCTTCTGTGGCCGCATGGTCTAAGGTGCTACTCTCGCAGTAGACTAGACTGCCGATGACGGGAAATCAAAGTTCAAATATCAGCCTGGTGTAACGAGGGTGTTTTTTCCAAAATGGTTTACCACTCTCCATCCACACGCAAATGCGGGTACACTTCCTCTAAGTATAACCTTTTAATCCTTAAAACCACTAGCGTAATAATTAGTACATAAGCGTATAACCCAAATGGTTAGTAAGACTCGGTGCAATTAAAAAGAAAAAGAAGTAAATGACAGGCAAGGCCAACGAGGTTGGGGGGTGGGGGGCGGGAACTTTTTTTCCCCTTATAATTTTCTGGGACAGATATTCTAAGATCTCCGATGAGAACCGAAGTACATACATAAAACACCTTTTAATCATGTTTTTTTATATCCGTCTTATTGGATCGAGTCCATAGATTGTATCTATGAAACTTTGCGAAGTATAAAATGAAATTAATTGATAAGATACTTGAAAATAGTGCTAAAAGCTAGGACCAAACCCCTCTTTAGTCGCTGAATAGTCTAAAGCATCACTCCTGTGTTAGACTGGCCTGCTGATGATGGGGAGATCAGGGTTCTAATTCCGGTTGTGTCTACTGAAGATGGTTTTTTCTAAATGGTTTCCCACTTTCCTTTTACGCAAATGTGGGTAAAGAATCCCTAAACTCATTCGTCCTCCTCCTTACCCCATTAGAGTAATTGTCATAGATACGTATAACCTGGACAGTAGGGCTGGTCCTAGGCAATTTGGGGCCCCCTGCGAAATGTAGATAGATATATTTTTTTACAAAAGATTAGAACAGTCCAATCGCATAACAAGCTAGATAATATTATGAATCAGATTAAACCAAAATATATATTAAGGTAGCTATATCTTATTTGATTTTGAAAATAAAAGCAACATTTGAGCTTCAATTAATTAATTAAAAAGAGATAATTGATTGACGTATCATTTTGGGATTGAATAAATTACCGATAGACGATAAATTATGCATACACTATAGTTTTTTTATATAAAAGATAATATAGGCCTAGTTTTAATATTTTTATTACAACGTTATAAGAAATCATTAGATAGACTAAATTAGTAAATAAATTACTTAGAAGAATGGTTGTATAGTAATTAACAAGCAGTCAAAGGACAATAAAGTATCTAACAAAATTGAAAGCTCATAAAATCTAAAGACTTGTTAAAATAACACATTACAACATATTAAAATATGGTAGGAATATTAATTGGCTTATACAAATTCCCTCACTAATTTTACCAATGCCTTTCCATATTTTACATTTTCATAATTTAACTTTTCTTGCTGTGAAGTCATCTATTATGCTGCTGATGTTTAGCTGACAACAAATATTATTCTCAATAGAAAGAGTGGCTAGTGCTGTCATTCTTTAATGTGTCATAGTAGATTTTAAAGACTTTATTAGCTTTAATTTGGAAAAATTTCTTTGAAAGAAGTAGAAAATTTAAACATATTATTCATAAATTTGAAACATCTCACTAAGTATATCATGTTTCAACACAATTTTACTAACAGCTGTTTCTAAACAGTATTTTTGATATCAAATAGTTATTAAATGACATCCATAATGCAGGGCCTTCTTAACAGTATTTTAGGAACCTGGGGGAAAATGCATTGAGATTCAACCAGCCCTTCCCAACCACCCACAGGAATCCTTATATATAGTTTGATAAGCCCATTTCCGGTAATAAAAATTATGAAGAAATGACTGAACAAATTTTGACAAACGACCACTCATTTTAACGGTTAGGAGTCCAGGATGTCGGGAAAATAGTAGTTTACCATGAAAACCCAATTTTCACAGAGAATTTTCAGTTCTTTATTCTTTTTTTAGTCACCATGGAAACCGTTATTTGTTGCATGGATGTAAATCCCTAAATGAAATATATCTCTTTGGCAAAAAATTAATAACTCAATCTTATTTGTTGGTCCAAACACATAACAATTTCCTCTTTAGATGCTGGTCATAACACATCTAAATTGAGATGTTTAAACTGGGGAAACATTTATGTTTTATTTGAATGTTGTTGTTAATTCACATTTAAATCAATTATATTGAGCATAATTCGAAAATTAAAAAGCTAAGTTGTTTATTTCATGAAAATATTGTCTACGTATTATTTTGCGCATGATAAAATTATGTTTAAATATGTTTTGGTATGTATTAGAAGATCAAAAACGATAAAAATGACCTTGTATAATGTTTAAAAATAGCCATTTTAACTATTTAAGAATGAGTTTTGGTGTTCATTTTTTTCAAATAATGGGTTTTATGTTCATTTTATTCAAATAATGGGTTTTTATGTCCATATTTGGAAATAGTAACACAATATAAATTAAGCTATTTTTTCATTTCACCGCTTAATTTTTAGGGTATGATATTTAAAAGAGTGATGTTTTGTGCACCCCATATATATTTTCACATTCTTACGAATACAGTAAGTTCAGTTATGTTTCCATGTTGATAGTTAATTTTGAGAGAATGATATTTCAAAGTACTGTAATGTTTTGTGTACCGCATCCATATTTTCACATTCTCTCTTTCTATCTGACACTCTCTCTCATGGTTTCACACACACATTCTCTCTCAGATTATTTTTCATATAATATTCTTTCATTATCTCGCTCACACTTTATTCCTCTTTCACACACACTCTCTACCCTCACATACACCCTCTATCACACAATTTCTCTCACATTATCTTTATTATACTTTCTCTCTTAAAAGCTCTCTCTTTCCCAAATGCGCTCTCTCTTAAATACTCTCTTAAACCCTACATCTCTTAAACGCGCTCTCACAAACGCTCTTCCTCTCAGACACTCTAAAAACTCTCTCTCTCAAACTCATATTCAAACTCTCTCAAAATCACTCTCACTCTCACTATCTCATTTTCAATCTATCTATCTATCTTAAATTCACTCTATCTCAAACTCACTCTCTCTCTTTCTCTCAAATTCTTATTTTCCCAAACTCACTCTCTCAATTTCTATCTCAAACACAATCCCTCTTAAACGCTATTTCTAACCCTCTCTAACTATAATTTGATATGCCCGTCTGCGGTAATAGAAAGTGATAGGAAATGGCTGAACAGATTTTGACAAAACTTATTTTAAAGGTTAGAGATCTAGGATGTCGGGAAAAATAGTAGTTTCCAACAAAATGCTGACTTTCAAAGAGAATTTCCAAATTTTCATTTTTTGCTTGTATCACCATGGAAACCCTGCTTTGTGCATAAATGTATGTATATATGTAGATAAAGTATTTCTCTCTGGTTACAAATAATACCAACTAATTTCTTACGTTAGTGGTATGTTGCATAGAATAGAAAGATTAAGGCAGTTATTTGTATATTTATCAAACAAATCGATGATATTAGGTTGTATATAGATATAGCAATGTTGATTTTATCCTTTCTTCCTCTTCTTTGTCCTCTGCTCTTATATATAATTTGATAAGCCCTTTTCCGTTAAGTGAAATTGCGAAAAAATGGTTGACCCGATTTTGACAAACATCCACTCACTGTAAAAGTTATAGGTCTGGTATGTCGACAAAAAAAGTAGCGTAAAACAAAAACCCAAGTTTCTTAACGAATGTTCTATCTTTTCATTCTGTGGTGTAAGTATTATTTGTGTACATCACCATGGAAACCATGATTTGTGTATAGTTGTACATGGATAGATAAAATATTTGTCTTTGGTTAAAAGTAACAACTAATTTTTACTTGAGTGTTTTGGTGGAACAAATAGAAATAGAGCTGGAAATTCTCATCATGGTTCGAAGGGGGCAAATAAACGTTTTGATTCAAATTAGACACCAATGTAGCTATGTAAGGTTTATAGACTTTAACGAGTAAACTATTAGCTAGAAAGTTGAGGGAATGATTTTTATACAGATCTTTTCCCAATAAAATGTTTAGAATAAATTTGAGTTCAATAATATGCAGAAATCGCTGCTACGATCCACTAGTAAAATGTAAATGGTCAATATGGCACATAACGAACAATATGGCAGCATTCCAGACTGGGGCCCCTGGGCACTGCCCAGTGTGCCCACGATTTAAGAGAAAGGGAGACGTACGACGTGGCCTCAGGAGGAGAGGAGAGACGAGCTGTGGAGCCTCAGGAAGAGAGGGGAAATCAGTGACGTAGCCTGGGGAAAGGAGGGGGGGAAACTAACTAACAAACACTAATAGAACAGCTGATACTCTTGTTATTTCTATTTAGCACCGCGTCTTACTACCCGTTCGGGTTATACGCTTAAGTACTAATTACACTAATGGGTTAGGAATTGGGAGGTTGAATTTAGAGGAAGTGAACCCGTATTTGTGTGGAGGGAGAGTGTAAAACCATTTATGAAAAACCACCCCAGTTCACCCAACCGAGATTCGAGCCCTCATCTCCCCGTCCTCGGCAGTCTAGCTCAACACGAACCTGGCACGTTAGCCAACTACGTCACCGAGGCGGGTAATGCTCTTGTAACTAATTTCATTTAACTGCTCTCATATATTTTATATATTTTTATTTATTTAAACGATTAAAAAAGGGGGGGGGGCATCTTTGGGGCACCTAATCCTCGAGGTGCCCCCTGTGGACGCATAGATCGCATAAACCAAGAATCGGCCCTGCTGGACAGGTAGAAAGACACGGTGATCAAAACAACTAGCTTTCATCAATGATGTTTCCTAAAAGTTTATCACTCTCCTTACACGCAAATAAAGATACATTTCACCTGAATTCAGTATAAATATGCGTATAGCACGAAAGGGAACATGAGGGGGGAGGGGGGTGGGAAATCGTCCAGCAAGGTTTGGGTTCATTACTAGATAATCGGGCCTTCCCGCAAACGTATGGACCATTGCGTGTGTTTTGAAATGAATGAGCGACGGTAGTTGGTCAGAGAAGCCGCTAATAGACCGGTCGGTCATAACGAGCGATGAGGCAACACAAATAACAACGTCGTATTCTGGTTTGCGCGCGCAATACTCGCACAGCTTACTCCACATCTTAAGCTGTACGGTCACGGGCAGAGCCACGCTCGGTTGTTTTTTAGCACCACGTCTTACTATCTGTTCAGGTTATACGCATATGTACTAAATAGGTTATGGTTTTAAGGAATAGAAAGGTTATATTTAGAGGAAGTTTACCCGCATTCACGTGGAGGGAGGGTGGAAAACCATTTTAGAAAAACACCCTAAGTACAGCCGACAAACAAAAACACACTTTTTTTTTCAGATAATCTCTCCTAAAATATACAATTCAAACAAAATTGTTAGAGCCAATTTGGAAATAATTTAGAATTGAAAAAAATCACGCCATAATAAACTACCCTTAAATTTAAAGATAGAATCAAAATTACCACTTAACTTAAGGTTATGACTAAATAACATCTCGATATAAAGTTTGAATAAAATCCATTAAACTGTTTCGCATGTAGCTTCAGCAACACAAACGTGATGACACACGATTGTAAGACTCACTCTTTACTTCCTCTCGACCTCTCGGAGAGAGAAATATTGTGATCGTCAAAAAAATCAAACTCTAGATTTTGATAAATGTAAACGTTTAGTGACACCCTGAAACAGAAAAAGTGGTTTTCGTGATGCCGTCTGTCTGTCTATACCTTGGGCTGGAGCCGAAACCAATTTTACCGATTGGGCTGAAACATGGTATCTAGGATTTTTTTTTCTAAGATGCCCTCCATGAATTTTTGGAATTAGATACCTAACCCTAAAAATAAGGGCAGTTTACTGAAGGGCAAAATAAGAAAAAAAAATATTTTCTCGAAATCCACGCTAACGATTTTGATTAAATCTTATATCTAGGCACTGTTTAGTAAGACAAACAAAATTGCAAATTTTCGGTTATCCATGAAAATTACTTTTAGGGTACTTTAGATATTCGGGAATTCTCAATTTTGGTAATATCTTCCCAACTATTTGACTTACGAAATAGATTATGGTTGTGAAGTTGTAGTTATATTAAAACAAAACACAATTACTTGAAATATATTTTTATAAAACTAAGTTTTCAAACTATTGGCAAATTTATTTGTCAAATGGAAGTCTTAGAAAACGGGAATTTATTGTAATTCTCTTTGGTGAACAGAGATGATAATTTTTTTTCTCAATGTCTTTCAGAAACAATTATATTTATTATTTTAATTCACAAATCTTACGAGTTTAAAGAAAACGTCTCCATTTTTAGATAATGGCGAGAGAAAGTCTGCGCGGCGCATCGTATTATTATTATTATTATTATTATTATTATTATTATCATTATTATTATTATTATTATTATTATTATTATTATTATTATTATTTTAGTTTTTGGACACAAAAACGTAAAGATTCATCAATATTTGGTGGGCAAAAAAAAAAAAAAAATCCGCTCACAATTTTTTCTTTTTATAATAGTGTAAAAATTAATTTAATAATATTTTGACAACACACTGATTCATTGGCATTTTTTTTTAAATATATAAAATATGTAATGCGGAGGTGTAGTAATAATTCATTCACACCCGCTTCGGTGGTCGCGTGGTTTAACCCTATCTTCGCATTAGACTAGACTGCCAATGACGGGGAGATTAAGGTTCGAATCTCGTTTGGGTATACTGAGAGTGGTTTTATTTAAATGGTTTATCACTCTTCTTTCACGTAAATGAGGGTACACTTCTTCTACATTAAACCTTCCTCATTCTTCTCACATTAGCGTGAACAAAACATACGCTTACAACCCGAACGGGTAGTAAGACGCTGCGCTAATAAATGTAACCGTGCAGAGTTGCGCGCGTGACCATACGCCTCAACTGTATCGTGATAATGACCCACATTCTTGCTGCATCACGCATTGACCACACTTCTTGTTTTATTTGATTTACTTTTCATTTTCGAAAGTAAAACGTCCTTCACTGACACTGTGCGACTATGGTGAAGGTGTTAAGAAATATCAAGTCGTCTCCAACTTTTTCTGAACACACCCATATTATTATTATTATTATTATTATTATTATTATTATTATTATTATTATTTGTCCTATGAGAACGTTAATGCAATCGGGTCGTGGGAACTTTGAGCCACATTTATAATAAACTTAGATTCCCTGCCCCTCTCCCCTGCCAGTATTTGCATCACGTGGGGCCCTGGTTTTAACCTATATTCAAATTAGAATATCTATTAGAGGATATGCGAATCAAAATATACGCTTCATCACCCTCTAATCCGTTCCCATGGTGTAGTGGTCAGTGCACCTCGCTACGAGCCTAGGGGTCCCGGGTTCAATTCCTTGTTAGTATATATATACTTAGCACCGCGTCTTACTACCCGTTCGGTTTATACGCGTAAGTAGTATTTACTCTAATGGGTTAAGAATTGGGAAGGTTGAATGTAGAGGAAGTGAACCCGCATTTGCGTTGAGGGAGAGTAGAAATACATTTAGGGAAAAACCACCCCCAGTTCACCCGAGTGAGATTCGAACCTCGATCTCCCAGTCCTGGGCAGTCTAGCTACACACGAAACTTGCGCGTTAGCTAACTACGCCACTGAGGTGGGTCCCTGATTAGTACCTTGGTTATTTTTCTCTTAGAGGAATTATCCCAATGGCCATCAGGGGTTGGTGAATAAGGCTTAAGTTAGGTTTAAGACTCCCATTGGCCCACCCACATCCTCTCATTGCGGGTATGACGTGTAGACAACCTCCTATGGTGTGCCCTGGACAACGTTCTGTGCCATCAGAGGGGCTAATAGTTGACATACAGGTGACCGAACTGGATGTCATGTCCCTCCCGGTCAGTAATACCATATGCTAAAAAAAATTGAAAAATTATCTCTATTCTGTACATTAAATCTACCCTGAAAGGTAACAGTCTTTACTTGATGGATTACACTTTCACCATATTGTAAGCTACGCCATAGTGGAACCATGCAATCTTAAGTTTGTTACCTTTCAGGGCGAGAGGAGTAGACAATTAAAAAAAAAAACTATTTGTATTAATCTTATCGGTTTGTAATTCTGGTAGGAAAGGAATGTAAATCTTTTTCCAATGTCAAACTCACTAAAATAACGTCGATCCTCTGCAACCGAACAGCTATCTATCTATTTAAAACGTGAAGTGATTCCTTTTCACCAAGATTCATGAAGTAGTAACAAACAAATTTTCATCATTAGAAAAAAAAACTTATGCTCCGAGAATATGCTCAGAAATTTCAAAATTTAAAAGTACTCATAGAGGAGGCCTTATCAAACAGTGGGTCGCGACCCCATATGGGACCACGTAACTGAGTGTGTGGGTCACGAAAAATTTGGCAACAGTAAAAGGTTTCTGAACGCGTAAAGACAAAAAATCAATGCAAAAGCCAACGCTTAGTGAATCCGAGGTATTTCTGGCAGTGCTCGCCGTGTTGCATCGCGTGACTTCACTGCAGTCATGGTTCTGAATACACAACAAACTGTAACATATTTAAATGAACATTCCGTTGTTTGAAATTAGTTTGGCTATTTAATTAAAGTACGGTCAGTGCGCTATTGTAGCTTTGAAAATCTTGCCAAAATTTCTCTAAAACTTGGTTTAAGCAGCGGTAACTTCATGGCAAATGCTTCTTCTTCCAACATTTACTGCGGTTTCCTCATTCAGCGTAGTCGGGCGAGTCAGTGTCGTGTCGTGAAGTGTTGCCAGGGAAAGCCGAGTTGGTTTAAGCTACGCCTGTGATATGTTCTCCTCATTCAGTAGAACACTCGTTGGGCAGTTATCAACGGAAATACATTTCCAAGTGAAGTGTGTGGAGCAGAGCCTACGTATGATGGGTCAAATGGGGACATAGTGGGGGAGAACATATCACAGGTACAGTTTTAACAAGCTCTACTCACCCTCGCAACACACAGCGCCACGACACTGTCCATCTGCCATTTTAAAATGTATGAGAAACATCCCTCCCCTCCCCTCCCCATTAGCGGTAGAAACAATCTGTACAGAATATGGATGAGTGTAATTAATTCTCACAGGAAGTAAAAAAAACAACAATTTTTACTGTCTGACGCTTCCTAAAACAACAATAACATAAATGTAATTTTCTTCACGACACGACTTCCACGTTAAAACAACCACATCCGGCGGAACAGAATTTAACAGAAGCATGAGCTAGTACCGGTTAACATTCAAACTAATAGTTTATTTCCTTCAAAGACTTTCCTTTGCTTTCTTTGCGAACCAAGGGCTTACTCCCATATAATGACACTGGTAAGACATTTATATTGATTTATGATATGTATAAACCCCAGGTCACGCAACACTCACCGACATTTTCAGAAAGTAGGAATTTCCTGTTAACTAATTTGCTATATAGCACAATTTAATGGGCTCATATATAATATATTTTATATGATTTGTTTTTTCAGTAGTCAGGAAGGATGTTTTACAATTGATCCAGTATACCGTGGACCTTCGTAATTTTTTTTTTATCGGTACTCGTCTTGAATGATTAAAAATAAAGAAAAATAAATCATTACCGTGTAATTTATGAAGTAAAGTTTTAATTTTATCACCACGTCTTACTACTTGTTCAGGTTATACGCATATATAAAAATCACTTTAATGGATTAGGGCTGAGGAAGAAAGTATTTAAGAGGTAATATACCCGCATTTGTAAGGAAGGAAAATATTTTTCCAAATAACGGACACCTCTTAGTAATGGGGATTTTCACTATATTTATATAAAAATAAAACATTTGATTTCAATGAATAAGATGTTTTAATTCACGTGAACTATTTAAACTAAGTCAACCTTGGTGGTCTTTGGGTAAAGTGCTTGTCTTAGGACCCGATGTTTGTGGGTTCAAACCCAGCCGAGGTCAACGGATTTTTCTTGAACAATAAAAATCATTAGCACAACTTCCTTCGGATAGGAAGTAAAGCCGTTGGTCCCACATCAATTATGGCATGTAAAAGAATCCTGGAAGGTGTGTGAAAATACCTTTCCCGGTAAAATTGGTATGCACTCTAGTTCTCGCTTATAGAAATTCTTGCGTGCTGATATAATCATTTGGTTCAGAAATTGCACAGTTAAATATCTCAAATAATTGAATTTTTTTTTATTTAAACTAACTTAACCTAGCTCATTAAGTACACAACACCCAATCTTAGCGTGAGGCATGTTTAAGGTTTAAAAGGGAAAGTTTACACGAATACTTGCGTAAAACTTCGAACAGCTATTAAAAACTAGAGAAAAAGCAAAATAAACTATTACTATATTATTTTATTCACCAGGCGCGCTATACCCAGGTCACAGACAGACAAGACGTAAGAAAAAGACTCTCAACCTTACGGGGGTTTCGCTGCGCTCATTTTGCCAGCTTGAGTCCTTCAACACTGGGCTTCGCTAGTGTCACTGCTGGGTGATGATAGGACTAACCGCAGCGATCCTAGTGTTGAAGGACTCAACCTGCCAAAAGGAGCGCAACTATTTTGACCTGAAGGTTGAGTGTCTGGGTATATTATTTTTCTGTGATCCAGGTTTATACTATACCCATGGTGAGTAAATATGGATAATCTATAATTTATATCACCATTTAATGTTACAAACTCAAGATTAACTTATTACAGATCAAAGTTCAATTAGTTCGGTGGCCGCATGGTCTAACGCGCTACTCTCGTGTTAGACTATACTGCCAAAGATGGCGAGTTCAGGGCTTTATTCCGGTCAGGTGCACTGAGGGTGGTTTTCCCTGAATGGTTTTCCATTCTCCCTCCACACACATGTAGGTGCACTTCCTATACATCCTTCCTAATCCCTAACACATTGGTGTACTTAGCACATAGTCTTATAACCAGAATGGGTAGTAAGACGTGGTGATAAAAGAAAATTTGTTACCTTTGTAAATTGGCGCCATATCGTGCGGTCTTGGACGACGTAAGCAGTGTTCCGGCGTCCGTACAGCACAATGTCAGCCCAGGGTCTCCTTCGAAAATGTTGCCACACTTCCTATATCACTGTAGTGCTCGCACAGAGCACTTAAACTGTCAACTGGTCGAGTATGTGTTCACAGTTTGTACTAGACTGTCTCAATCTGCACTCACAACACGACTTTTGGGTCAAATCTTCATCGAGTACTCGTTGCTGCATAGATCACAAAACACACATTATATATATATTTTTTAATTACATTCCAGTGCCGGTACAAGCTATCAACGAATCAAATTATCTAGTCGGCCTCAAACATAGACATGATCGTTAAGTCCCAGTATTTTAGCTACTGTTAAAAGTCTCTAAAAATCTTTAAATTGAATGCTTGTGGATAGATGATTAACTGGACACATGAGAACTAGGATAGCACAGTGGTAGAGTTTAAGTGCGTTAAGCCAAAGACTATAGGTTTGGTCCCAGTGCTCAGGGAGTCATTAATTAAATATATTTAAATGTCTAGAATATGATCAAATAAATATGTCTCCACTCTCGATGCTGGTTTAAAAAAATATTTATACCCTATCTAAAAAAAACGCACGTCCTAAAAAGAGGGCTTAGATCAAGAAAGTGAAGGCACCCTTGGTACCTGCAGGGCTTACCCACCAGAGATATTATCTCTGATCTTGGAGGCTCATGTTTTGATACTAACCACCTTCACTTGGGGGGCAAGAATAAATTTTCAACAACATAGTTTTTTATCGAACAATTTACATTCGAACAATTTTGCGATTTTAAATTTAGAGCCTCATCATCCTGGTAGCTTAGGGGACTGGTAACAACCCGTACTTGGTGCTGGTTCACGCTCAACATTAACAATCCAATATTTGAACATTAAAAAGCATTAAATCTCACCTATTTGCTGTTAACGTGGAGACTTGAACGCTCGGCTGGGAAGCAAACTCCCCAGAGAAACAGTTCCAGGAACTGGAGGACAGAGATGATTGTTTCGCACCGTATCTTAGTCTCACTCTCACTAAATATTGTCCGTGTATATGTGTGTGTGTGTGCACCCCGAACGAAGAGGTTGGTGTGTGTACGGTCCAAACCAAACAGCTCTCGGCACCGCGCGGTTCTACGTCGACAATATCTGGGTCAATTCCTCCTTCTCCATCACAGGGCGACACACTCTTACTTTCGCGGAGACAGCCTTAACTCACCTTTAAGAATTAATCATTGCCGTTGATAGGTGGAGGATGGGGGTTTGGAGTCCATACTCCCACCTGGAAATTGATGGGAAAGGGGGTTCATGCATTCTTATAAAAACTTAGGGACGTTGCCGAGCTGTGATGTCACCACACCAACTCGAGATATAATTTCCTATATTACTTTATTCGGTGGGTCTTTTAAAGATATATATATGTATATATATGTATATATATGTATATATATATGTATATAAAACACGCTTCGGTGGCCGCATGATCTGACACGCTACTCTTGTAGAAGGCTAGACTGTCGATGATGGGGAGATCTAGGCTCGAATCTCAGTCAGGTGTACTGAGGGTGGTTTTTACAAAATAATTTGCCACTCTTCTTTCACACAAATGCGGGTACACTTAATATAACCTTCCTAATCCCTAAGACCACTAGTGTAATTACCACACAAGCGTACAACCCGAACGGTTAGTTAAACGCGATGCTAAAAATAATTAAATGTATATCATTGGAACAGAAAACCTACATTCTTAGATAATTATAAAAATAGTCTTAAATTGTCACAATTTTTCTTTTTTATCTTTAAGTAATTTTTTTTGTATAAGTATTTTTTTCAATTCGTCTACAGATAAGGCTATTTGTTTTATTCGCGAAAATTGTCATGTATGAATCTTCCTGCCAAATGTAGATTTAAAAAAATACTTAGGAACATTTTTCTATCTATAATAGTAAACAAGATAAAGGTAGTTTTGAAATGCAAGTCAATGATCTCCAAGCGCAAATAGTAAAGTAAGTGTTTATACTCGTCAGTAGAATAAGGGAGGTGTAAATAGCACATAGAAAAGAGGCCTTTAAGGGTATACTACTAATTTTTTCCCTCTCTATTTTGAACATTGGCTCTTAAGTGTGATTGGGCTTAGAGTGCTTTTGTGCGTCAAATTAACATGCAACCCGCTTCCAAAATAGCTTAGAAATCACATTAGGAAAAGTCGTTAAATAATGTGTTAAATGAATATATATTTAATTCATTATAATTTGCGCATCCATATAAAATATGTCATTGTACTTTTGGCAGCATAAAGACCTCCAAAATCAAAGGTGGCTGCATTATCTGATAGCTTGTGATCTTATTTGATCACTCATATGTAGAACAGACCCATAAAAATAATGAACTAGAAATATTTTACAAAGGATTAATATTTTATTCCACTATCATATTTTGTAAAAAAAAATGGGAACCACCTGAACCACCTAAACTTATAAAAACGTTAAGCTCTCTTCCAGTTAACTACATATGTGTGAGTCGTGAGGTACCGGTATCTATTTATATAGTTATATATTTTTATATGAAACAAATGATATGTTCAATTTTTTACACAATAGCTGATACATATTATAATAAAACATAGTATCAATCAGATTTCTACAAATATACTTTAAAAAACTGAAAAGTTACACATTAATTTGTATACATATTTTGGGTTTGCTATCGATAATTTTGACGATAAGTATGCTCAAACTAAATATCATCAATAATCTATTCTATGTTTTCACTGGAAAATTAAGCTTAAAAATTGATGATAAATAAACGACTAACCATGTTTTATTTCAGTCATTGCTATTTGAAATGACCTTGGCTTAAACCGAAAAAGGATATTTAGATGAACTGTACAAAATACATCTTAGGAAAGGAAAGATTTGAAAGTAGCTTACATATTAGTTTTGACTATTGTAAATAGCCTATTATAAATAACCACCACTATAAATAAACCTGATCAAACACTCAAAGAGTTAATTTCCCTCCTCTCCACTCGAGGGTGATAGGAAATCTCATCAAAACCCCTTAACACGCCTGTTATATTTGGTTAAGTTCAATATAGCCTGGCTTAATAAATCATGGTCGTGTTTGCTATTTAAAATTTTGAGGTTATAATACTAAACAGTTTTATTTTACTATTAATGCTTTACAGCCTAGTAAGTGAAATAAAACAAAATTGCTTAACAAAATTATTTTAAAACGTACTCAATAGTAAACTATAAAACTGGCTTCAAGTCAACAGACAAAAACATTAACACTTACATGCAAAAAGGTCTAAATAAGAATCTTGCCAACAACATTAACAAGGAAAGTGCGTGGAAATACATTTTGTGACCTTCATAATAAGTGCGCGCACACACCAAGTCCACTCTTCACCCCATCGATAGATTTTCCTCCCTCATTTTTTTACCCAAGCTTATCCATTATAATAGGACAGGCACACACTAACAGTTATTCTTTACTAAAACTTTATTTATACCTCATTCACCCCTGGTATTTTTTTAAACATATGTTTTCTGGGTGGGGGTTATCTCGTAACCCCCCACCCTAAATACTATTTATCTCTCTCTTTTGTTCCAAACCTGACCCAAGATAGTAGAGCAATGTCCCTTTATATCTGAGAACAACTGCCCCAGCGAGTTGAACAGCCAGGGAGTAAACCAGCTCCGATGCGTCGAATGCTGCTCTAGTTTAAGCCACGTATGAATAACAAACTCAGTACCAGCATAAGAGAAGAGTAAAACACCAAGAAAATTATAATCTCTATAAGACATCAATAAGATGTAAACCAGATATTTTTTAGATATTTAATTATAATTAGCACAAAACATGTATTAAAAGTAATTAAATAATTTAAACATGATACAAATAGTTATTTATGTAAATAGGTTAGCTTTAAACATCAAATATACATAAAATAGTAAATAAATTAAAGGTTAATGAACATCTACAAGAAATTTTAGGTCATGAAATGACAAAAGATTGAATTTAAAATACTAGTATAAAGGATATTTATACATCTCCCAATTAAAGAAATATCATGTATTTTACTTAGCCATGAAAAATGTTGTTGTTAAAATAGGTGATTACAACAGTTAAGATGATTATTCAGAATTATAAAGGATTAATCTTAACATTTCATAGGTAATTAAAAATAAGCAATATTAAAAGAATAATAATTAATTTAATAGAGAATGAACAGTCAAGGTATACAATTAAATAAAAATTCATAGATAAACTAAATAGAAAAAATATGTAAAATTCATAATCCTCCAGTGAGCTTGTCTGTAACCTTCAAATAAAAAATGAAATAAAGAATGTATGTAGGGCCTACTGTATTCAAAATAACCATGAATATCCTATTCATGATGAAATCGGTAGCTATTAATGTTAAATTTTAAATCTGTTATTATAATGAGATAATTGTAATAATATGCACCTAAAAATAAACATTGATAAAAAAAGTTATTCAATTTTTAAATATAGAAAGCATACTCAAAGGTGGATATATGTATGGCTTATAAATAAACATAGTTTTATCTCCTTTTGGATAAAATAAGTTGATACGATAGGTTATATAATCATACTACTTTACATTAAAATGGCAATATAATTATTTTACTATCTATTTTAATTTGTGAGAAGATTTAAAAGAAGGTAATATTCATGAGTGTAACAAGCTACAATTTTACATATGATTTTCTTTATTCTGAATATAATTTTGTTCTATTAAAGTATCTCAATTTCCTTAATCTTGAGGTAAAGCTCTTGAATTAAATTACCATTGCTTAGTTTATCCACGATGTCGTTCTAGAATAAAGTATTCCTTTCTTTTTGATGTTTTCTGTTTCTCTCTATCAAGTTCCAATAGAGAAGGCTATTTTATTTTTTTTACCGGTAAGGGAGCAATTGCTGTATGGTCAGCTAAAAGTTATATCTTACGGTGTGATGACATGAGCTTCTATTGGTTGGAAATAATCACGAGATTCTATAGCTGGAGTTGGGAATCAATGGTAATGTTCTTCCCACGTTTCTCAAATCAGACGCAATCGGAAACTAAAAGGTATCACACGTGTGTGTGCATTGCGGTCTTGTATTGTAAGAACATGTAACCGAAACGCAAAAATGCACAGTGAATGAGTGTGCACCACACACTAAAGTTGTGTATAGGCTACTTGTAACTAAAAACTATTTTTCATGTATTCATTTGTGTGACTTTTTTATTTAATTCAGTGTATTAACAATCTTTTAATAATATTTATATATAAGGACTTAGTATTAAGATTAAAATTTATTATTTCGAATCATAAACTTAACATTCGTAGATAGCTATTTCATCAAAAATGGAATATTTATGGTTTTTAATAAACCACTCATATTATTTTCTTTGACAGCTTCTTTTATAGTCAAACTTTAAATCCTTTTTTTTAATTCTTAGTTTACTTTCATTTAACGTTTAATGGTATAGTACATTCCCTTAATGTAAACTTTGTGTTTAAAAATCTTTCGGTCAATCTACAATTTTGTATGCAAAAAATTTATATTTATTAAGTATAAACATCTCTGGAATAATACATTAAATATTATTTTATTATATATTATAATTATTGAAATTTGAATACAGATCATTATTTAATCTGGTTATTTTTTATTTATATGGACTATTAGAATATTCTACATGTTATTGTTTGTATTTACTAGGCGAGTTTTCATGATTGACAATGTTACGTCTTGATATCGAGTGTTTTCGACCAAGTGGTTCTGAACAAAGCATTGATCTCTATAATACAACTGGATGGACATAAACATACATATTGCTAAGGAAAAAAGCATGACGTTCAAGTTTGTCGTCTGCTACACTGTGTTATTATGCGAAAATATGTCTCTGATGAATAAAAGTGCTATTGTTTGAAAATAGTGAAGTATTATACCACACATTCCTGAAGAAACGTTTGCATTAAAGGATAGACAATTCAGTTTTACAGGTAATACTGTACATATACGAATAAAATCTTTAAATATGTAGTTATCATCAATGTTGTTTACAGTCTGCCAAGGCTACACTTATATTTAAAGTTTGTTATTAGCTTCTATATTGGTTTCAGAAACCATATTACATTGAAAGTTCGATAAATATAATGAGTAAGGTATCTTAAAACTTGATTACATTTGTTTGAATGACAAACTTAGTGTGGTTGCCATACATTCAAACTATAACTTAGGTTATAAGCTTGCAGAAAGTTTCTATATTACAATTTTTTTTTAAAGTTAGCTCATATCTTGTATATTTCTTTCAGAAACCATATTTTGTTGAAATTTTGATAACTATAATGAAACAAGTCAGCTAAAAACTATATTACATTTGTTTGGATGACATACTTTGTGTATAAGTCTTACTTTTAAAAGATAATTTAGGTTATAGGCTTGTAGGAAACACTGTATCTACTAAACCCTGATTTTAGTAAGAATCCCAATTTGTAAGGCTTTATTTCGTACCAGAATACTATCATATATATAATATTTTGGTAGGATAAACGGCCGTTTAGAACGGAAGTAGAAATTTCCTTCTGGAAGGAATTTTATTCTACCTAAACACAATTAAAGGGTAGGATTCTGGTACGAGATAGAGCCTTACAAGCGAGCTTCCTCTTCAAAAATCATCGTATATATTAGGCTACATCAACTTATTTAAAGAAAATACTAATCAGTTTATAACTTTGTTATGTTCTTAGAAGCTTTTACTAACATTTTTATTTCATTTAACTAATCACACATTGATTTATATCATATATTCAATCAAATTAATGAACGATGTCAAAATGCCACATTGTCTTGTATGGGTGTAGGAGAGAAAGAGATACCCGAAAGTTTCCTTTTCTCTTAGACAATAGTATGCAGATGACAGCTCAAAAATTTCAGCCACAAATGTTTATCCAGTTATATTATAGAGATCAATGGACCGAAGTGAAGTGTTAAAACGACTTCTAGTTGTTTTTCGTAAATAAAAATGGCGGTTGAGGTAGAGTAGATCTAAACAGCTACATGCAAGGACACCCATGTGGGTTTTCCGAATGGAGGGCGTATTGGAATCCCATCTGCCGTTGGTGTGACACCCCTTACCTTCCTCGAGAGAAAATTTCAGGAGCTTAACCTTGGGGGAGGGAATTTTAGAGCATCTGAACATAAGTTTCAAGAGCCAATTTTAACACCTGAAAAATTAACAAAAAATAAAATTTTGTTATAGCTGAACCCATAGAAAAGAAACATTATATTTTTCATAAGTTTATTGAACAAAACAAAACTAAAAGAAAGCCTTTGAAGAGAAATTGGGAGGACATCTACGTTTTATAATTTTCATTTTAATTAACTTGGGTACTGACGATTCTGAGTTGTTAATAACAAATTACAGCCATATTTAAATACACATTATTATTTTTCATAAAAATTTACAAAAATGAATAAAATATTGCAGAGCTATAATGGGGGCCAAAACCCCCCCTTATCAAGAAAATATGATACACGTGTGTAAGAGTAAATATGCTTAAATAATATAATACTCTCTTTCGTTTATAAGTAATTAACGATTTTTAGGTACCTACTTACTGCCAGGTATTTCTAGCTAGTAATTGTTTTCCATATCGTTACCAAGTCAACCACGAAAACACGCCTGCTGATAACGTGTCTAATATATTGAAACAGTAAAGTCTTTATTTTTTATGTTGGTAGTGGTAGCACTGGAAAGCTTTCGAAATTCAATTGTTCAACGCTTGTTTCAGCATTATTTTCTTGTGTATATTTATTCTCTCTGATTATTTTAATTATAAATACCTGAAAAATTGATGAAAAGTACTGTTGTTTAGGGAAGATATCTATATTAATAGAAATTCAATATTGCGTTGTGCTAACGTTAGTAAAATTATCAATAACTTTCAAGACTTAATGAATGTGTATTCCAAATATTCAACTAATCACATCTTGATTCATTATAATAGAAGCTCTTATTGTATCCGTGTCATGAAATGTGTCATGAGTGGCTAAGTAGGTGTGTGTTATTCGTTTGACTTGTTTATATTGGGATGTAAATTACTCTATTGATATTTTCCTGTTTGTTATTTGTCAAATAAGCTTTCCGGGGATTTTGACCACAATGGCGTTGCCAGCAAATTATCGACAAATCGCTTCTCCAAATGCCAGTGGTCAGCTATTATCAGCAGGTGCTCCTATGACACTAAACATTCTTAAAGAACGTTTACGTGCAACAGGCAGTGGAAACTCGACAGGTACAGGCAACGACTCAACATCAAACCAGAGCCCATTCATTGTAACGCCTCATAGCAATCTAAGTTTTATACCTCAAAAAGTTGGAAAAGCCTCTACTGTTGATGTCAAAGCACCTAAACCTCCAAAACCACCAGAAAAACCTTTGATTCCATACATGAGATATAGTCGTAAAGTGTGGGATCAAGTTAAGGCACAAAACACAGAGTTAAAGCTCTGGGAAATCGGTAAAATCATTGGTCAAATGTGGCGAGACCTCCCTGATAGTGACAAAACTGAATTTATTGAAGAGCATGAAACTGAAAAATCAGAGTACGAGAAAAAACTTAAATCATACCACAACTCACCAGCATACTTGGCTTATGTGGCAGCTAAAAACCGTGCTCAGCAAGCGTCTGATGAGCAAGAAGCTCATGATCGGTCTGCTGTTGGCTCGGGAAAGCAGGATCGCCGTATTGATATCCAACCGGCAGAAGATGAAGATGATCAAGATGATGGCTACTCAACCAAACACGCAGCTTATGCCCGCTATTTACGAAACCACCGCCTAATCAATGAAATATTTTCCGACACGGTGGTTCCTGATGTGCGGTCGGTGGTGACAACTGCAAGAATGCAAGTCCTTAAACGTCAAGTGCAGTCACTTACCATGCATCAAAAAAAGTTAGAAGCAGAACTTCAGCAAATAGAAGAAAAGTTTGAGACTAAAAAGAAGAAATTTATAGAAGGTAGCGAAGAGTTCCAAATCGAACTGAAGAAACATTGTGTCCGTGCAGTGGATGATGATACTTTCCAACGCATGGTGGATCGTCAGTATGAGTTATTAAAGAAGGAACGAGAAGGGGGCAATGACGAGACAAGTAAACAGAAATCGGTTGAAGATAGCAAACCAGCCACACCACAAATGGAAAGCAATGCGACACCTTCTTCTGATGAGCAAGAAGTACAATCAGAACAAGAGGCTATGGAATCACAGCAATCAAATGAAGACGAGAAAAAAGATCTGGAGCCAAGCATTGAACCCAAACTTGTGGAAACATCACCTGTGTCAACTTCTCCTCAGGCCACTCAAAATATTTCGGCGACTAATTCCACACCCTACAATGCACCAGTTCCATCTCCTCAAGTGCCTATACCACCACAACATGGCCCATACCATCAGCCATATCCTTCCCCTTCACCTACTAGTGTGCCACCACAAACTATGCCCATACCTCCGCAATCGATGCCTGTACCACCCCAACAGAACATTGCTGTACCGCCACAAGCAATGGCACAGCATGTGCCACCACGCCCTCAGTACCCTCAATACCCACCCTACCCTCAGCAGGGCTATCCCCAGTATGGCCCCCCACCCCAGCAGTACTACCAACCCTACTCCTACCACATGCCACAACGCCACTACCCACCTGCCCAACAGTTGCCCACAGATGGAGCACATCAACCTGGTGAAGGCCATAACCCTTACGCGCAAGCTCCCAATGCTGAAATGGAGAGGAAACCTTAACAGATATATAAAGCTTTATTTGATTTGGCTCAGTTAACTAACCGGATACACTGATTTAACACTGTGGAGGTAATCTTTCTACCAGGACGCTGTATTGACACGTGGAGTGGACAAATTGACATTTACTATATGGCCATGTAAAGTTATCAGTTAGTCTTACAAAAATTTGTTCAAAACTACACCTACAGTGTTTTTAAATGCATTTTAAATTTATATTATACTTGTACTTATTATTTCATTATATTAAATATATTTTACAAATTTGATCAAAGCTGCCCCATTTTTGGCTTGTGAGAAGTAACCTAGATGTTTATATGAGGTGTATTGGAAACTAGCATTGAGGCCACTGATAAGGAGTACCAACATATTTTATTAATAACACCCGGCTGTTTTAGCTTGGTGTGAGCTGGCTGTAAAGCTGCTTGAAACATTTTTTTATAAACATTGATTTATCCAATGACTGATATCTATTGAAACTGAACTAATTTTTATGTCTGTGAGCAAGTAACACTAAGGGTCATTAGATGATGCGAAAAATATTTGGCTCATCATAATAATTCATGATTTAAGTATGCTGTACAGTGATGTAAGTTATATGTATAGTAATTAGGCCTAGGCATACATAGTTTTTGTGCTATATTATTGAAACAGTAGTAAAGGCTTAAAAGTATGAAACACTATAGTTGACAAATTTTATTCGTAGCTTAGTGTAGATTTTTCACAGTCTTTCTCAGAAACTTATTTTTAGGGAGGCATGAGGCGGGAGGGGCGAGGTTATCTGTGTTGGCTCATGTGAGGGCAAGATTTTCTTTAACTCCCTCTTTAAGTAGGAGCACATTTAAAGAGGTTTTTTTAAAATATGTTTTGAATTTTTTGCTGAATAAGATAATATTCTAGGCATTGAGCCTGAGGTCCCGGTTTCGATCCTCGAAGACTCCAGAGATTGTCTGTGAAGCAGTGGGTTTGGGACGGGGTCAAACTCAGCCTCATGAGGAGAAATAAGGTGCTACTTAAATAAGTGGCAGCTCTGGTTTAGAAAACTGAGATTAACGGCTGTAGGGATTATTGGGCTGACCACATGACATCCTCTATCTGCAAATGTTGGCACTATCATTGCTAATGGCGGTGGCTGACTGCTTGGTCGGTATAGCTCGATCATGGGCTCTAGCCATGGATTTTTTATTTTTTTTGGAATAATGATTATTTATACTTTTTATTTTGAGGGTGAAGGGCTTGAACACCCAAAATACCCCTCTTCCGAATGTGATCTTTACATTTTGCAATCAAAATCATGTAATTGATCACACGTTGATATTGAAACGCTAGCAGGTGATTTTCTTACAAATAATCTTTTAGAAAATACTTAAAAAAATATTTTTTTTGCGGTTAACTTTGACAACACCATACTATATAATATTTATCAAACATGACAGCTGCAGATCACCTTTACATATGAATATGTAGAAGTAAAACTAATGATTTTTTCCATTTCTCAGATATGTACATTTGTAAGAAAATGGGGTATACACTAGTGTCACAGTATGTAGGTTAAGATTTTATATTCACTATTTTGGGAGTAGATCATCCGAGTCCTAGACCTCTGGGTATAATTTAAAGTTGACTAACTGCAGGGGTATGTAATACATACCCTAACAATATGCCACCAACCCAACTCACAATTGTTTAGAAAGGGACTATATAGAGTAATTTAGCCCAGATTGAAAAAAATTACACAAGTTCTACCACTAATATTATTTTTAATTACATTAAGCTAACTAACAATAGCTATAGGCCTAGTTCAATTTTTGTGAGCCTATATAGCTACCATGTAATTTACAACAAATAGTAATAAACCTGAAATTTTAGTTTATTAATACATTTCAGTATACTTTAATTATTTTTTATCACCACATCTTACTACTTGTACAGGTTATATGCATATATTTACTATAATGTGATAGCGATGTGGATTTGGGGGTAATCCACCTGCATTTATGTGGAAGGAGTGTGGTAAACCATTTAGGAGAAAACCATCTTAAGTAGACCCGACCGGGATTTGAACCCCGATCTCCCCGTCATCCACAGGCCAGTCGAACGCGAGAGAGGCTTGAACCATTTGTCCACTGAAATGGGCCCCACTTTATTGAAAGCTAGCCATTTTTATTTTTTTTATTAGCATTCTATGTCTCATAGAGCCATATGGCTCTATTTTAGGAACAGTAGCTATACAATATATGGCTTTGCACAGTAATTATGAACAGATACAACTGATACTTGTAAAGCCGCAAAAATAACATTGGATTATTTATAATTAGGCTACTAAAGTTAACAAAATGAGGTTTTATAGCAGGAGATCAATGATTACAACAAAACAGCAAATATAACAAGAATGACAAGCAATAAAATATTGAAAACAAAGAAAATGAAAATAATATACAAGGTACCTATTTGACAATAACTGGCCAATTAATTGGAGCAACGACATGTCTTGACAGTATGCACAAGGTAACAAAGAAAGCTATAAATCCTCTTATAAATATTGCAGTTTTAACTGTAAAATTTCACTGTAAACAAATTATGCAGTGGCTTAACTTAGATTTAACAAATATATGTTTTCAGGCAGCCTTGAAATGTATGTTTTAAAAATATTTTTGAAAGTCCATTACTCCCCACACATTTCAGTTCCAATTCACAAGTGATTAAATATTAAAAATACCTGCAATTATCTTCTATATGTGAGGGAAGATCTATTTTAAGCCACACTGGTGAGTGCATGATCTAAACATTGTATTTGCAAAGTATGGTTAACTGATGATTAGGTCTCAGCTCAAACCTTCCCCGGGTCTCTTGGGGGGGGGGATGGTATTTCCTAAATGGGTTGCTGCTCTCCACAGAAATAGGGGTACACACTTCCTCATTTCTACCCCATTAGTGGCATATGAATATTCTGGATGGGTAGTAAGATACAATGCAAAATAAAATCAACTTGGCAAGTTATTAAAAAAAACTAACAAGATATAATTTCATGACTTTTGGAAAAAAGACAAAACTAAAACATCTATTTGTATATTGACCAAACTGTGTTCATTCTTATAAGTGCAACACCTACAATAGTTTGAGTGGATTTTATGTTGACAGATTTTTTCCGACAGTTTTTCAAAAGGAGGCAATTTTTTTAAACAATGTTTTCCTAAAAATAACACATAATTTTTCAAAGTTTTATTTATCAAATAAAATTGCTAAGCAATGTAAACCGATACATTTAGTTAAAAATTGACTCATTTATATTTTTAAGTGCTCTTAACATAGTATTTTTTTAGACATATTACCGTGTGTATGCTAAACATTTTATTGTATTATATAAAAAATACTCGTTCACATAAATGTACTGGTAATCCAATTTATTCAATATAAATGGGCTAACCTAGCTGATTAGATCTTGTGAGGTATTTTTGTACTCTGATTTGATATTAATTAGCCTTTGTGGTCTGTTAATCTAATGAATGTGCAGTCATTTTTGAAGCAAACCTAGATTGTATTAATTGTTAGTATTAAAAATGGATTTTCAATATTATTGTAGTGTATTCTAGATGTTTTTTCATTCTCATATAATGAGAGTTTTGTCATCAAATGATTATTAACTATATTTTTGCAGTTACCAAAAGATGGGGTGACTTTGATCAAACTTATAAAGAAAGTCGGAAAACTGAGCCAGGTGTGAATAACATAAATCCTATTATGTTATTTTTATTGATATGGTACTCTTTAATATTGATACATTTTTTAAAAAATTTCGAAGTTGACCCAAGGTCACTCCCATCTTGTAATAATTTGATTTTAAACAAGTAGATGTCTTTACTACTCAACAAACATTATTACTAAAGATGTAGAGGACCACTACACTAATGTCATAACACAAGCTCGCTATTGAGAATTAGATTCTCTTTAATCAACATTCCACATTTTTTTATATTCTAGAAATAAGGACTTTCATTTATTATAGTATTCGGAGTGTTTGAGTAAAAGTAAGATTTAGTTTCAAAATTTGTGCCCACAGTTTTTTTAATAAAATTAAAAACTAAATTTGTAACTGGGTTTTCCTGTTAACGTTCCTCTCCTTTCCCAACCCAATAATTTTTCCGGGAAGACATGATTGGCTGCCAAGTCGCTAAACAAACAATTAAAAGTCAGATTTGTCACCAAACCAAGATCCCCAGATCTGGAATGATGTCATTGTGATTTGTGAATGACAGATATATAGTTTGGAGCTCTTCTGTAGACCAAAGCAATGCATTATGCGTTCTTTCATTGCGTTAGTTCAAAAATCAAAATTTTACAGCATTAAAATTTAAAATAATAAACATGACCTGACAGAAAATTAAGGAAATTTGCCAGTCACCATATTAGTGACTAGGCGCTAAAAAATGAAAATGAATTGTTTCAGACCTGTCAAAGTCACTAGGTCTAGCGACAAAGTCGCTCAATTGGCAACACTGAAGCTAGATTAAAAAATACTATGATTTTCTATTTAAAACAAACGGTATATTGTCACACATGTCGGGATCACAATAAACCTGGCATTCATTTAATGTAAAAGCTCTACACTTTTTTTTTTAACGGAAGCCATCACGATGCAGGTAATTTAACATTCATTTTATGTAAAAGTTGTTCAAGAGAGAACATTCACGTTAATTGAACAATAAGTGAAGGATACCACGTGTGGCAGCCAGTCAACACAGCTATTTGGTACTTTATTTGTCTATGACAAATTCTTCGATATAGTTTGTTCGCGTCTAATCAAACCCGAATGTTTTGGTACCATATCAGTGAATAATTTGTTCAAATTCATTGCCTGTGTTTTGCTCAAATTTCTTTGTCATGTTAACGTTATTTCTGATCACTCTGTTTCTTTATGTTATGTTAACGTCAAGTGAATTGTGATACTGGTATAAATTTTTTTTATCAGTGAACAATCATTATTAAATATGAGTATATATAAAAAATCAGTTTAAAAAAGCATCTTTTTACTGTTATCGGTAAATAGAGCAAGAGAAAAATAAATCGTAACACATTCCATACACTTATTTTGGTGTATGAATTTAGTTATATACAAAAGAGATAAACCTTAGGTTCCTAATATAATTTTCAGCTACATATTGCTCTCGGATATCACTTTGTAAGAGTGGAGAATTTGGCAAGCAATAATTTAGGATAAAAATTATCAACTCATCTACATGAAACAAGAACGATACGGTAATTGTCTCAGCAAAATTGTATAGTTTTCATTGTTTAAAAAAAAAATATAGTGTGTTAATAAAATGAGATTGTCCATCATAAGGATTGCACGATATCTACCACACGCAGAGGACTTAAAATTTTAAAATTAGTAGCCCCTGTGTACAAACATGTGCAGCTAAAGGCTGTAATGTTTAAATTTTTGATTAAATTTTTAAAAACTTGTTCGGAAAAAATAGAATGAACAGATTTTTTATTTGTTTGAAGTAAAGAAAAGCATTACCTTGGGTAGCCACGCAATTCATCATGTGGCAGCACTGGGTACTTCTAGAAGTTCTTGATAAAAATAGAGAAAACTGACCACATAGAAGTCATTATAATAAGTAAACAAGAATGTTCAATTTATAGTAAATACAAACATGTAATTGAGTTTTATAAGAAATATTTTTTCTTCATATGTTAAACATAATTAAGGCTTGCAATTGTTTTTAACTTTCCTCAGATTAATTATTTTAATAAAAAGTGAAGCCAAATCAGTCTGAAAGAATATAAACAAAAAAATACCATTCTTCTGGCTCTTAGCCTGCTTTTTATGTTCCATAGAACATTTTTTTTAAAGAGTCAATGCCTCATCATGGTCTGTTACTCCAAAATAAGAACACACATTTTAACATAACAATATTAGGTACTTTTTTTTGTTGAAACTATTATCTATAAAAATAGTAACTAGTTTTTGGGAAATAGATTTCATCATCATGACTAGTAAAGTTTTTTTTTTTATAAATACACTTATTGATAGTTATATAATATTTCACTGAATACAAATATGGGTGCAAACCAATCCTTGTGCTTATACATGGTTATCATTAAATAAATCACTTTCAAATTAATTTAAAAAATAAATATTTGGTTTTAACTACAGTAAGAGTTTGAAGATAAAATTCATCTTATTGATGACATTTAAAACTCTTATCATGGAAATGAAGATAGTGTTACAATAATATAGTGAAGCAACATGAAGAAACATTTTCAAAACAAACTTTTGTATCCATACATTTAATTATATTATAATCTAACACATTGTTTGGATCACAAGTTTAAACAAATAGTAATTATATTTTACATTAACATTGTTTTAATTAGTTTTGCTTTAGCTATAAAGTGATGATACATAAATTATGTGGTAAAAGTAATTTTAAACATTTTTTTTGTGCAAACCATGGACAAATATATATTACTTAGTAATTTTCTACAAATAAGTAAAATTGAATTACTTTTGAAATATTCATCATAAACACCTTGTTTGTACTATTATTTAGTGAAATTAATAGTCATCAACACATTTAACAATCATCTTATCATTGAGAACATAAGAAACAGTCCAATTTTTGTAGGAAGAACATTTTAGAAACTACATATATATTTTTTTAAGTCAACATTAATAACATTTTATTATATTATTAGTGTTATTTGAATCTATCAAAAGTAATGGCTGCATATCACATAGATTGACTTATGAATACGTGGAAGTAGATCTAGTACAATAACTCTTCTAGCAGTCAGATAAGGCCTTTCCTATAAACAGTTGAACTGTAGAATGCATTCATCAATTTCTAAACACAAACACTTTTACTACACTGGCTTGAACTTCCAATAATGGTGTTTTTGGCAAAAATAGAATTGAAAAATGTGAGCTTTCTGAAACAATTAAGGGAATGTAGAATCTAAAATGGGCTAAATATGTGTTAGATACACTTCACATGGGAAGGAATGTATGGTTGTTGATACCTAACTATTGAATGTTTCACTGAGAGATGAGAACATATCACAGGGACAGTTCAAACGCACTCTGCTTACTCCTGGCAACAAGCCACAACACTGAGGAGCGCCCATCCCGGGCTCAATGTGCTGCAGTCACAACACTTGCATTAATGGTGGGGTGGGTGGCAAAGTGGGAAGGAAAATATTTAAATGAGAAAAGAAAGGGAATCTCCTCTAATTAGCTTCTAAAGGCATTGAATGTTAAAAAAAATGTATCGAGGCTGACCTATTATATCCCCCTTAACTTCTACGCTTCCCCGGGTTGTCTGGATATGGAGGGAGTAGCCTTGCAACACCACTTTTTTTTTCTAGACTTTTTGGTGCAATTATTTATACACAATCATTATTTGGGCTTTCTTAAAATGTTTGTTTGATAACTTGTTGAAGAAAATGTGTTCAAATGTATAACGTTCAATATTTCATTGCATTTTAAAAAAACAATATTTCTCAATACCAACTGGTTATTTTGTGTTCGCAGGTGAAACATTGTTGTTTAACCCCCTTTAGGTACCATGGGTGTGAAAGGGTTACAGACGTTCATGGAAAAATATTGCCCAGAAGCTTGCTACAGGGTATCCATTAAGGATCTCATCGAAACATACAGGTGGAGTTGATTTCCATTATTTGTATTCCAGTGGTGTGTTCGTTAACTTTCTTTTAATCCTTTAGCCCAGATGTCCTTAAGTAATAATATTATTATAATTTTCTTTAAAATGAAAATAACACCCTGACATGGGAATCGAACTCGGGGCCTATGGCCAAAGCTTTAACTACTGAGCTATCCAGGAGTCATCCCATACCCAGGTTCATTCTTCACTCATCTTTTTAAGCAGAGTCTGTGATTGCTGTATGAAAATGGTTAGCTATATATGAGTGATCAACTAAGTTTACGAGCCATCAGATAACGCAGCTGTCATCGATTCGGGAGGGCTTTATGCTGACAATAGTACAAAGTCAACTGTACGAATGCACATATCATAATGGGATGGATAGCAAAGCTATTATATTTGTTAGTTACGGTTATATTCACATCTAAAAATATTCTTTAAATTCAAAAAGGATACCTGGACACGAGAATTGAACCCAGTACTTTTGGCTTAGTATTCCAAATATTATCATTGGTTAACAATTTTACTAGCTGAAGACTGCATGGCTGTTAGATCAAAAGGTAAGTAACTGGTCTACCTATGTATGCGTATCAAAGCTACTTATCGGTATGAGGCTATTCGAAATGTGCCATGCCTTAGAGAGCTACATATTGGCCTGTAAGGAAACTAATGGGGGTTGAAGGTCTAATCTTATAATTCTTTACTAATTTCCTTTTCATCCATTAACTATATTTTGGTTTACACTTTTAGGAAGTTGCATCTCCTGTTTCATACTCCTTTCTAATGAGTTCCAACAGAATGAAACCTAGGTCGAGGTATTGGATGGTAATGACCATTTTTGCTTCAAGAAGCCGCCATTACCTCTTTATCCAGTGGCATTAGTGTAGAGTATGAACCGTGTCCCGCTTTTGATTGTAAAAGCCATGTTGTGTTTGTTCCTTCCAATCCCTCTTTCCTGTACCTTCTTCAATATATAACAAAACTTACCTATATAAGTGAAAAGAGGTTTTCCTTAAAGAGATAGGTAGTTAAATCAAGAGTAATTCCTGGAAATATCAAAGTGAAAACTAAAGTAACAATAAATAATGATTACCTGTTACATACATGCACGTATTTTATCATTCCATTCGAAATATTTTAGAAGATCAATACACGGTACTATTAACTTATCGGTGATTACACTTAAGCTCATTTGGTATCATGTCTCTTGTCTTCTGATTTAAGGTTCATGAGTCATGGTAGAAAAACATATCATATGTAAAATAGGAGGGGGTGGGGGGAGGAAAGGGTTCCCTTTCACAGGGCTGAATTAAACAACCAGGTTGTATGTTGTGTCTGTTCTAGAATTAATTTGGTATACAAGCTGTCTACTAATTGCTGAATATTTTTTTAAAATAACCATAACAGTGACAGTCTAAAATATTAGGTTCATGTTACGCTTGACTGCCATTAATGGGAGGGTCATAATAATCATAATCATTATCAACTGTTTTGAGTCTTTGGCCAGGTACATTAAGTAAAATGTCTCCATCTTCCTTCCTCTCACATGCACACTTTCTTTTATCTGCTCCTTCTATCTCTCTCTTGGCTTCTTTTACAGTCTTTTTCCTACACACTTTATCTCTGTCATTTTCTTTGGCATCCTCTCTTTTTCAATCCTCATTACATGCCTATACCATCTTAGTCTTTCTTCCTCAACAATCTCATGTACTCCCTGTACCTCTACTTTTTCCCGGATAACTTTATTCCTAATCTTTTTTCTCGTCGTGACAGCTAACATGCTCGTCACAAACTTAATTTCCATGGCCTCCACTTTCCTTGTCTCTCTCTTACACTCAATCCTCATGTTTCTGCTGCATATGTGACATTGGGTACAAAGTACGCCCTGTACAACACTTCCTTACACTCCAAGGGCACTCCTCTTCTACATAGCAGGTCTATACACCTATAAAACAACACTCCCTGCTGTCCTCTTCTCACTAAATCCTCTTAAATTTCACCCTACGCCTCAATCATGCCTCTAAGTTATTTTACTTTCTGTACCTTTCTCAGCTCTACTCCATCCAACCTTATAGCTCAGTGATTTTCAACCCTTTTCAACTCACAGCACACTGAAAAAGGTGCTTAAATTAAATAAACCATCAATTTTTTTTAAGGAACTTTAAGCATTATAATAATGAGTATTAATATTGTGTTTAGAAGTTAAATAGCTAAAATTATATTAATAACTGTGCTATTTTTAAAATAATAAAAGATTACAAAAAAAAGTTGCATTTTTTATAAAGTTTAATAATATTTAATTTATTTTCCAGAAGGGAAACGGGCCGTGAACCCGTGATTGTTGTAGATGGCAGTTCGTGCCTGCGCCACCTTTATGGAAACCTAGAATGGATTCAAGGTGGACAACTAAAAGAATATGTAGACATTTGTGTCAGTTTCGTCAAAGCATTTGAATCTCTTGGTGCTCGTCTGGTGTTTTATTTTGATGGAGCGACGATCGAACGCAAACGTCCTACTTGGATTGAGAGAAGGGTCAGAAGTATGAAGGACGTTTATACAATATTTGATATTCTCAATTCTGGTCGGGGGGTGGAGGCTGTCGGCAAATATTTGTTTCAACTTCCTCCCGGTGTCGCTGCCTCTTCTCGATTTGTGTTCAAAAATGTCTGTGGATGTGAGGTGAGGGGATGGTATTTTTATTTTACCGTTTAAATTTGGGTGAGTTACATACCTTGTACTTATCACAAAACTTAGTTAAGATAATCAAGTCACGTAGATTATGTTTGACAGGACATGCAGCATGAATGGGAGAATCTAGAACCTTTTTCAAGTTATTGATTGGTAAACCCAATGGGAAGAGATAAGTGGGAAGACCTAGAGGCTGATGGGAGGATAATATTAGAATGGACCTGAACGGGATAGAATGTAATTAGATGGACTGGATTGAACTAGCTCAGGATAGGGATACGCTGTAATGAGCTGGACTGGATAAAACTAGCTCAAGATGAAGTTAGGTAGCATACTTTTGTAAATTCAGCAGTGAACTTTCGAGTTCCTAATGCCATAGATAAGTTAATAAATTAAAATTTGGGTCAATAACAAACTTTAATATATTCTCAATATACTTGTATTGGATATTTTTTGTTATTAAACAAGCAAATATTGTTGCCCAAAATTATATATTCATTTTCATTAATAAATTGCTCGATTATTTGTTTTAATTTAGCTAAATTTTAGTTTATCATAGTTGATTGTATACGGGGTTGTGAAGTCGGTATGTCATGCTTTCAATTCCGACTCTTTTTCTACTGTCCGACTTTGACTCATTCATAAATTGTTAAAGTATAGTAATTAGTAATAGCAAATTTATAAAATATTCCAATACTGATTACTTTAACGCAAAGCTTCTTTAACACTGTGAATGTATATTTAAATAAATTTGTGAATCCAAATTACAAAGATTAGTCCTAAAGAATAAAAAAAATATATATAATTAAATTTTACTTTATATTGTTATTAGATTCAAACATGCCTTATTACGAGTGTGATAAAAAAAAACAGAAGATGTACCTCCCCATCAATCTTAAACTATCCTGTTTTAAACATAAGTTACATGATGTCATACTAGTCAGTTTGATGAAAAATGACATTCTCTTACTTTTTTCTTCAATCTTAAGCTGCCTGGAAAAATGGAAATATCTTTTGAAAAACCTAGAAAATTTATTAAGGTCTCAATCATTCACCTAATTTTCACTATTCAGTGTGTGCTCAATAATTTAAACATTAAAAGTAAATATCTAATAGTTTCTTAATAAATAACTAACAGTTTTGTATGTCTCCAAATTTTCATACAGATATCAGGTATGATATACTAGTTAAACATGAGTATGCTTATTATATTATTTTGTATCTTTATATG
Source organism: Timema genevievae (assembly GCA_902155825.1). Taxonomy (NCBI): domain Eukaryota; kingdom Metazoa; phylum Arthropoda; class Insecta; order Phasmatodea; family Timematidae; genus Timema; species Timema genevievae. The sequence continues at coordinate 154,258 of CABFWO010000893.1, forward strand.
TCAGGTCCGAAGTTCCATTCGTGAATGTGATGAAGAAATCGCTGAGTATGCCCTTAGAAACCGTTGTTTTGCCATCCTCGGGCAAGACACGGACTATATTATTTTCGAAGGGGCACACTACTACCTGTCCGTTATGCAGTTGGATCTGAGAACCATGACCACCCTCAACTACAACCGCTGGGCATTGGCTCGATATCTTGGCATTCAGCCGTCCCATCTGCCCCTCCTGGCGTCCCTGGTCGGGAACGATGTGGTGCCAGCAGATGATCTTAGGGTAATGTGCACTTTCAATTTAGATTACTTTTTTCCCTGCATTCATAAAATTACTATACAAAAAACTTTTATGCTTCATCTGCATCCATCAACATCTCGGGTTAGATTTTTTTTTGCGGCCGCAATACTTGACCTTTAGTGTTCGAAAATTTAAAAAATTTATAGGCCCTATACTTGCATATAATTTAAGAATTACTGGTTTTATAAAAATATGTTTCAAAAAAAGATTTTTTTACTATAAATAGACCTACATATTTGCAATGATAAGTAACTTCATATCTCAAAGAGTTACGGAGATACGATAAAAAAAAAAGAAGAGAATTTACGCATCTGACCGAAACCCTTATAGTCATTTTGACAAAAAAAATTGAGGGTAGCCATTTTGTTTATAATATTTATCAATCCATGGAAATGAAATTTTTTTGTTAAATATGAGTGGAGGAGGAGGTTACATAATGATGAGCTATGTAACCTTTACTGGTCACAAGGATTAGTAGGATAATCAAGTCTCGCAGATTACGGTGGGCAGGACATGCAGCGTGAATGGGGGAATATAGAACCGTGTTCAGGGTATTGACTGGCAAACACAACGGGGAGAGCCCATTGGAAAGACCTAGACACAGATGGGAGGATAATATTAGAATGGACCTGAAAGAGATAGGGTGTATGAGGTGGATTGGATAGAACTAGTTCAAGTTAGGGATAGGTTGTAGGGAGGTGTGGACTGGGTAAAACTTGCTCAAGCTAGGGCTAGGTGGTATACTTTTGTGAGTGCGGTAATGAACGTTCGAGCTCCTAATGCCATATTGTAAGTAAGTAATGAGTATATTTGTCTGTTCTTCCTAGAACTTCCATCAGTGGCTACTGGGAAAAACTGGCAATTTTCACTCCAACAGTCGTCTACCCTTCCAACTCATCATCCAGAGCGTGGCGGGCTATGTAAGGACTCAACCCTCGGGTCCCGCCATATTTCAGGCCCTGCCGGCTGTTGCTCGTACCGTCTTCTATGACGAGAGAAGAGCGAGGCAGCTAGAGAGCAGTATACGCAGTTACCACGTTGACGTACATGCATCATCATGTATGTAATTGCATCATTCTAAGTTGTCTGCAAAAATAGGAATCCCTTCTAGAAAATCTATAAAATATACAGAATCTTTAAATAATGAAAATATATGAGATCCCTGAGATGGCAGTTAAATAAAAATGCTCCTGCATTGTCCTGATTTAATTCATAAGTAGAGATTAATTAGTTAATTGATGAATGACGGGATATGTAGAACATAATATAGTTTTTACTCTTTATTTTTTTAAGTAATTAATCTAAACCCTTCATAAAACAATTTTAGACATTAGATGTTACCTTTTATTTAAATATCGGCACAATATATTTTATTTATGTATGGTAATTCATTTTCAAGGACGGATAAGAGTTGACCAAAAAATAAATAAAATATTCCCACACACACAATTTCAAGAAATGCAAGTTTTTTTATTCGCCCAATTGATGTTTTAACATTGATTTAACTATCACATTTTAGCTATTAGTAGCATATTTTGTTATTCATTCACTTTTTTTTCAGGTAAATACAATTTATTGGTTTGATTCCTGGCAATTATCATTGGTGAATTAACAGCCTGAGTTGTAGTGTTTTGTATATCTTAGAAATTGTACAATTTTTACTGTTGAAGCTATTACATTTTTAATTGGTACCCAATATGAAAACAAATACTATTTAAATAGAAAAAAAAAAAGTAAAGAGTATTTATTTTAACTAGGAACCTGGGATTATTTATTACCAATAAATTGATAAAATATTTAAGGAGTTGTCAGATGACCGAAGGTGATACTAGTTCCAATTAAAATAAATACTCTTTACTTATTTATTTTCTATTTAAATTGTATTTGTTTTCAAATTGGGTACCAATTAAAAATGTAATATCTTCAACAGTAAAAATTGTACAATAGAGTGAAAGTATGCCTTCTAAAAACATTATTTTATAAATTAAGGCATTTTCTATTGGTTTAGTTTTGTCTGTTCAAATATTTGTGTAACATGGTAAAACTGACTACAATTAAAACAAAAAGAACAAAACAAATTATTTCAATCATACATGTATCAATAGTTGTGTGAAAACTGACTAGAGTATACAGTGCATGTGTTAAACAATAACATCGAGTGCGCACGCTCGAGGGTTTAGTAAAGTCCAAGTATAATATAGAGTGCTGAAGATGTGTTGAATTCATAGGTTAATGAATAGGTTCATGATTTGATATATTCAAAAGGTGAAAAAGATATACACATGAAGAAAAACAGCTAAAATTATCAATTTGAAAAAAAGTGCAGAATTCACTACATTGTATGCTATCCTAAAAAATAAATATCTGGGCGTGCCATTGACCGAACCTTTGCATAAACACTTGGATATTAATTACAAATATGTTTCAAATCTGTGCCAGTGCTAGTTTACTCCAATAATACGAGTATGGTGTGTATGAAGTGTGTATTATTATTGTGGTTTGATTCTCGGCTGACCACAGCACCCCATGTCACGTCCACGGGCCACTGGGACATGGTGCTAGCCAAGGCCTGCGAGTTACACGTCCAGTGCGAGATCCCGAACCTTCTTTGGTCCATCATGGCTGGGCTCCCTTATGAGCAAAGTACTGGAATGGAAGACTTCCGGCTTGCGGACCTCCCCCCGTCCGCGACAGCGATGCGGGCGCTGCGCCAACGTATCTACGGTCTTCTGACCCATGAAAAACCCCGACGAGATGGAGATGGTGTACTCCCCACTATTGAGGAGTGGTGTATGTCTGGACCGCACAGCCTCCAGCGCCCAGCCTTGGTTGATGCTGTACCTGTGCCAGGTAGGGACACACGTTTCATTGCAGGGGCAGGGATGGTTGTGGGAGGGGGTAAAGGGCGGCTAGCTCCACTAAATATAGTTTAGATTTGATCCTCACTGAGTCACCTGTACAGTTTTGTCAGTATACTATGGATGGGTGAATATTCAACAAATTTTAATAATCTTTAGAATTAATTTTCAAACCCTTTGTATTAAAATTTCATAATTTTTTTATTCAAATAAAATTGATACATTTAAATATCTATATTTAGTTCAAAGATATAATCAACAAATTCATGGAAGAAGTATGGTGCATTTTAAGATAGTTATGATACAAACAAAATGTCCAGGTCAATAGTCAAACTTTTTATATATATATATATATTTACTAATTACTCTAATGTGTTCAGGGTTAAATTTGAGGAAGTGCACCCACATTTGTGTAAGGAGAGAGTGGAAAATTGTTTTAAGGGGGGGAAAAACACTCTCAGTATACCAACCGGGATTCGAACTAATATTTTTTTAATATAATGTGCTCATTATAACATTTATAAATTCAATTATGTGGTAAATTACTGGTCTGATTGTTAAGTTTTTCTTATAATCTTGTTGATCTAGACACCACTTAGCAATATCGAAGCGCCAAAACATTCTAATTTATAATTTAAAAAAAAATTGTTTCAAATCTCAACTCCTTAAATAGCCCTAAAGATTCAAGGAGCTACAGGTCCTAATGCTAGTTTTAATGAGGGTACGAAATGTAAGCCAAGTTACGTTGCTTCCCTTACTCGAGTATAAAAATGGAATTAACTTTTAAGATTTTGAGATATGTATTAGAAAACTATTTGGGAGAGGGGTGGGTAAGCGGTAAATTAGAGTGGTTCAGGCTCGATGTACATCATACATATATCTCTAATAAAACTAACACTGGACTAATAGGTGAATAGTATCTCAATAGTAAAGGGATGCCATGTGTCTGGAAAATGAGGGATTTTTTTTTTGCGCCTGAAAACCACAAAGAACTTTGAAAAAAAGTATATATATATATAAATTTTTTTTACCATTGTGTCCTACTCCCTTTTCAGGTTATACAGATATATGATGATTGCTCAAATGGGTTAAATATGGGGAAGGAAGTATTTTAGAGGTAGTCTACCTGTATTTGATTGGAAGTAGAGTGGGAAACCATTTAGGAAAAACCGCCCTCAGTAGACCCGACTAGGATTCTAACTCCGATCTCCCTGTCATCAGCAGGAATGTATAACACGAGAGTGACGCTTTAGATCATTCGGCCACTGAAACGGGTAAAAAAAGTTTTTAAAAATAAAAACTGGAATATTGGTGAGTTTAAGACATTTAATTACAAGCTTTAAATAGTTGGTCTTTAGATGGAAGAAAAGGTGAAAAATTGGGTTGAGTAATGACTGCATATATTTCCCCATAAATATAAATATCAAATTGTCATGTTATAAACAACTACCTATATAACTTTCCTAGCAATCAATTTTATGAAAAAATAAAATTTAATTTCCTTATACTTCAATCTAAAAGACAATTTCTTCTTGAAAACCTGGAAATCAAAGGGAATTTTGCTGTAAGAAAATAGTGGCATTCCTGACGCTGGTGGTAGTAGCAGCAAGCAAAGCAAAACTGTTAAGAGGAGAAGCTAGTCTATATTCAATAATGACTTATGTGTGTGTCTGGTCACTTTTTAGAACATATTTTTTTTTATCATCGTGTCTAACTACTCGTTCAGGTTATAAGCTTATGTACTAATTACTATAAATAATATTTTTTAGGAATTAGGAAGGTTATATTTAGAGAAAATCTATCCACATTTGTGTGGAGAGAAAGTGGAAAACCATTCTGGAAAAACCATCGATACACCCGACCGAGGCTCAAACCTCAATCTCCCCTTATTTGGATTGTATTCCTTTTTTATAATTTTACAAATCTCTCGAATAGGTTTTATAAGATTTGAGCATTCCATCTCTATAAAATATCCTTTTCTATAAACAAGGAAATTGTTACTTAGAACAATTAATCTAAGTAACCTTCTCAATTTATGATAAATTTTTTTAATCTTGAGTACTATTTAAAATGTGGTTTGGTCTTATACACAATTATTGAAGATGTTTGAAATTAAAAAATTAACCGGGGTAGTAAGATAAACACATTGTTTTGGTTGGATTCAGGGTCCCTTTTACTTGCAACTCTCCTGACCTTGCCACTAAGCTATCATTATAATAAACTGCATTTTCATATTAAAGATCTTTTAAAATGTACTAACATATTAATTTGTGGTCAAAATTGATTTAATTTTACTATATTACATACATACATACATACATAACCACACCATTCCCTTATGCTTTACGGGGTAGCAAGAAACTGTGTATAGCTCAAAACACAAAAAGTCTACACTTAGCCCTTCCTCTCTAACTTTCTCCACACTTCCCTATCCTTGCATACTCTCTTTACTTCAACAACATCTATACACCAAGTCATACATGCTCTTTTTATTCTTAAAACTCTTAATGTTTCTCTTTTTCACACATTCGTCTACAATATTTAGCCGCGTATTACATGGCCTACCCCTTCCTTTTGATCAACACACACTAACTTCATGTATGTGCTTCGTCCCTCGACCCACACTCACCCTCTCATCGTGCTCAAACCAACATAAGATGCTTCTTTCACATTTACCTATTGGGTTCCCTTTCAAACTACATACTATATTATTATAAGTGTTATTTTATAGGTATTGATACTACATTATTTATTGAAAATGACAACTGCATATCATATGACTTGATGTATGAATACGTGAAAGCAGATCTAGCAACTTTTCTAGCTGTGAAATAAATCATACTTATGAAAATGGGACTTTATTACTTAATGCTAAAGCCAGCATAATATACAACATATGTTTCCTTTATTAATATGTGTAGGATCTACAATCTAGTCTAAATTAATCTTTGCTTTTGTTGAGTATTACCCACTTTAATGGCTGAATGGTCTAAAGCATCATTCTCTTGTTAGACTTGCCTGCTGATGACGCATAGATCAGGGCTCAAATCCTGGTCAGGTCTATTCAGGTTGGTTTTTCCTTCATGTTTTCCCAATCTCCTTCCACACAAATGTGGGTAGATTACCTCTAAAATACTTAAGACACAATGATAAATAATAATATTGAGTATTAGTTCTATTTAACTATTTGCAAACAATACAGCTTTGTAGAAGTGAATATAATATACAAACTATGTATCTTTTATCATATTATTTTTATTTTGTGTATTATGTCATTAATGCAATTTACATGCACTGCGTCTAAATACCTGTTGAGGGTATATGTGGTATGTCATCAAATTGAAAAATATGTTCATGGTTAACTTAAAACACCATTGTATTCATTTATAAAAACAACACAAAACATACTATTTTAAAGTGGTTGTAATCTTTGATATTTCTAAAACAAATAATTTCCTTTTGAAATTAATTGCAAGTAAAACTAAAGTGTAACAATTTTTATAGTAGTGAAATGAATTTAGGAATACCGTATATAAACTAGGGTTCACACAGTTAGCCCCTGCAATTAAATAATAAGGGCTTTAATCATTTAAATTAAGTAACAAATATTTGTGTTACACAACCACAAAAAAAAAAGGTCAGCTTCTAGTGGGATTTAGAGATTGAAAAACTGGCCATTTACTGTGACAAAGAGCGTACGTTGGAATGAAATAACACAATTCTCATTGTAGATTATGATAAACTTTATTTGAATACAAATCAAAGTACTAATACTGAGGTCCAAAGTTCGAGATTAAATAATCCAAAAATGCTAACCTTTTTTCTTTCACTAAACCCAGTGCTGGACCAAATCCACTAGGGTTCAATTGAAATGCAATGGTACAACATATTTATTTTTACTTCTGATTAGATTCAATAACCTTAACTTTTCACTTAAAACTTATGGCACTAGGCATTTCTCTTAGTGATTATCATATTTTATTCTAATAGTAACATAATTTTAGAAACTATACAGTTATTTTAATTGTAACTTTAAAACTTAAAAAAAAAAAACCTGCTAACTATACAATATGAAAGTTAAATTTATATTTTATTAGATATGTCAACAATAATTGATGTTTTTATTCATTCCAATTTTGAATATTAATTTAAAATTTTGAAACTTAATTTTTTATACCTATAGGTTCCTCACATAAGGCACTTGTATAGATATGCTATATAAATCATATCGATGTGGTTACAGATTTATATTGTCAAATTTATCAATTATCTCTCTTTAATGTTAGCTAATGTGGTTAGATTGTCAAGAAGGCAACCAACTACAACTAACCACACTAATCAAAACAACCCCAATTGCTTTTGATAAATTTATCCTGCTTTAATCCAACTAAAGAGCACTTAAAATAAGCCTAGAAAGTTTTGCAACTATGTGCCAATTGACTTTAGGTTTTAATAGATCATATAAATTCATTTAGTGAATCCTAAATAACATGTTTCGCTCCAAGTAAAATAAATATAACACAAACACATACAACAAAAATAACTCAAATCTTTTATTTTCATTATAAATCCAATGTGTGAAGGTAACTTTTGAATAATTTCTCATCCTTTATTTTAATAAACTAATTATTTGAGGATGTGAAGATGGAAAAGTAAGACAGACACCAAAAATGTAATGTTTAGTTTTATAACTTTACTAGAGTAAAATCACTAAACATAAAAACGCTATGGCACAAAGCCCGGAACAGCTATATGGGCTATTTTATCTTTGTCGCTACATAACAAAGAAACAGCCAAAATATGTCGAAAGATGTATCTGTCAAATTAAACCTGAGGGGGTTAAGTGTTGCATAATTCATCTGGACAGTTTCACAGAAGGGGATAACAAAGCAATCTGCACAACATAATAGACAACATATGATTAATAGTTTCTACAGTTTTTTGTTGTTCTTTAAGCGTTCAAAATTTGATGTGCAAAGCAATTTATAAGTATAAAACTGCATAGCTAGTCATTATATAATAATATCAAACTATTATATAATCAACACAAGCTTTTGAATACAAGAGCCCAGTGAGGCAGACCCGATAGGAGACAAGCAGGGAATTTGCCCCCACCTCACTCCCCTAACTGCAAATAATGTTAATAAAACTTGCCCAAGCTTACAAATTGCTATTAAAAAAAGTAAATTCAGTTACTCTTCTTATTCATCAATGTAGAAACATCCCATCTTGACCAGATCTGACTTTTCCTAATGGGAATATTTTGTTTTGTTAATGGTGTCAACTTTTTTTTTTAAATTTTTATTTGATTTTTTGGTTAGTGTGTAGTTTTTCTTTTACCAAGCATTCTAAGAAAGTGACATTAAAAATAATACTCTAATTATTTTGTAAATTTTGTCTAAATGTACCTAAATATTCATGGTGTATTTTTTGTTGATACATTTGTTATTGCTCATTTTATCATTGGGTAGGTACAGTAAATATTTGAAGCTACCTGTTACCAACACTGTTTTTTTTTTTGCTGTTTTCTTATATTTAAATTACTTTTTTAAATTTACTGTGAAAGAAAATTAATATTGTTCAAGTTAGCTTGAGTCACTCTGTTTAAAAAACATGCTTGGAACAAACAAACAAAAAAAAAACTCTGAAAACCATCATGAACATATTGTCTTATTCTGAAAATTGAAAAATGACACCTGGACACGGGAATCGATTCTTGGATAGTTCAGTGGTTAGAGCATTGGCGCACTAAGCCAAAGGTCCCGGGTTCAATTCTTGTGTCCAGGTGTTATTTTTCAAGAATATGATATCTAGATGGAGTAATCCTCACTAAAAGCATAAATAATAGCTTTGGCTATTTGATTCTTGAATATTGTCTTATGTTATAAACATGCCAAAGAAAGTATTTTATATGAATTTAGAACAATACCTATTAAATTTTAATCTTGAAAATCTTTGAATACAAAACCTCATCAAACTTTTTCTCTGATTGCCTTTCATCTAACATACTGGTTTCATAATTTGAAAGCTCAAAATTTTAATAATTTTAAATAAATCTTTCTGTCCTCATTTTTACATCGATAGTTCCATGACAAATCAAAAGTCTAGGCCCTAGGGTAATAAATACAGTACTTTGCAGTTTTCAACACTATGATACTTTAAAAATCTACATTCATTTTAACTAGAATATTTACCTTTAAATACGATAGTGGATCTAAGGAACTTACCAAGCACCTTAATTTATCAATCATCCGGGTATTTTAATAGCCCAGAAATGATCTTCATATTTCACTGTTCCTATCAACACTTTATTATATATATATAAAAAACTCGTTTGTTAAATCCAAATAATGTCGTTTGTCTGAATATGTCAGGTCAGTAAAACAATAATTTAGATTTCTACTATTTAATAATTAATATGTCATTTGGCATTTAATACTTTGTCAATAAGACTCTCAGCAGCGTACACCTGAATGTAGTATTTTTTTAACAGTGATAATAGTTCCTTGTGTAGTTCCAGCGCTAATGCAAATGATAATTGAGGAGGAGAGTGAACATATTTCATGACTGCTTCTTCTCAAACAAAATACCATCACGGTCATTTGGCTGCGGCTGCTGATAGGATGTTTCTACAGTACTGCCCATACGCAGTGGTGTACTATTTACATTTGGGTACCTGTTTGAGTTCTGCAATTTGTTCAACTGTTGTTGAGTCAAACTCTGTCCGTTTTGGGCAGAGACGAACTGGAAATTGGACGTACTAGGTTGATATGTCTGCCCGGAGGAAATTCGTTGGGAATCCCAGCTGGTTTGAGGATCTTTATCATTGTTTGGCTTATAAGACTGGTTATTTAAAGTTCTTTGCGGGTTGAATCGGGTTGTTTGGCCATTTTGTAGTGGCTTATTGTTGGCGATTGCGAGTGTCGGCGGAGGAACAACGGCAGGGGAAAAGGTGTTATTGTTTGCTGTGGTGGCTTCTGGTTGGAGTTGACTTGAGAAAATCCCTTGGTACAATGAGTCTAAGTCTTCTTGAGGAATTGAAATGTCTGGTTTCTTAGGAGGTGCGGCATGATCGACTTTATCGGGGTCTGAAATACGTCCTGTGAAGATGAAGCCTCCTGTTGCAGTGTTGCGTATAAAGAAAAGGAATGGACGATCTGCTAGGAACACTGGTCGAACGGAGCCCATTAGTGGAACCGCGAATGCGCCTGTTCCAAACAAAAGTGTTATTGTTACATTTTATAGTATTTCTTTTCAATATTTCATTTGGTGGATTCAGCTATTTTTTTAACTAAAAACTTGCTATTTATTTTGAAAATAATAATAATAATTAAATGGGTAGAAACAAGAGCTAAAAACTAATCTAAGGAAAGCGAAAAATGCAGACTTGAGAATCCAACATAAACTGGCAACAGAGTTCCCCTTAATTCTTTACAGAATACACCACTTCACGATAGTCAGCACATTAAATTATTCTGATATTTTTTAAGTTTTAAACAAAATCATTCCGTTTTGTATTGCCTTAAATTTGCCAAATACAAAGAGTAAGACAGCTAGATATCTGCAAATCAGCTTTTTTAAGTTTGAATCGAATCTCAAATCGAATAAAATATTATTCATGAATTTTGAATGATTATCGAATCAAATCATAACATAGTTAAATATGGTAAAAATATTATGCTTAGTAAAAAAGAGTTACACATTAAAAAAACCCCATTAGATTAGTTTTGTACCCAAGTCATCATGTATTAATGTCAACTCTTAAACATATTAATGCAACATTAGTACACCGTGTCAAAGTTAAGCGGTAAAGAGTACCATCTGTTGAGATAATTATCAACTATTTCAATATATGTCTACAATCCTAAAATTTAACACCTTTGTTGCATAGGTATTATCCAAGTATGCAATTATAGGCTATACCAAGGTTTTATAAAGGCTGTTTTTGGGAGAAAAAAAAGTGCGGCTTAGTTTTTGGTCACTATGGTAATAATTAATAATTGTTTACTTTAACTCACAAAAATTCTTACTAAAGTAAAAATATGTTAATATATTTTGACACATTGTGGGATTTGCAACAGCCTAAAACCTTATTGATTTTTTTTTCTAGCTTTATTTGATTCAAATTAATGAATCGAAAAATATAAAATTTAAATTGATTATCAATATTATCAAAGCTTCGCAGACCCCTCCCTATAAGACACTCCTAAAGGCTTGAATACGAATTGCGCATAAATTTTTTCCAAGAGAATGTAATGGACCCCTTTTCATGTCCAAAATGTCGCGAGTGAAACTACTGTGAGGCGATATGTCTGTAGCAAACATCTGAAAATAATGGTAATGCTGTGCAAGCTACAAACTATATACCTGTTCCTGCGCCTGCGGTGCTGCCTTCCTCATTGACTTCAATCTTAGCCTTGTGGAACACGTTACTGATGTGTGGCACCAACTCTGACGCCTGAACCAATCCTGTCAAGTTGGCGCTCGGACCAAAGATGTCCACAATCTTAAGCTGCGACCGTCAAGCAGAATTAGCATAGAACAATAATGTCTACAATAATATTGCAGTTCAATATGTGAACTTTTTTTAGCACCGCATCTTACTACCTTTCAGATTATACGCCTATTTACTAATTATTATACTAATGTATTAGGGGTTAGGAAGGTTGAATTTAGAGGAAGTGTACCCACAATGACGTGGAAGGAGAATAGAAAAACATTTAGGGAAAACCACCCTCAGTACACCCGACCAGGATCGAGCCACGATACCCCCTTTTCGGCAATCTAGTCTATTGTGAGAGGTAGCGCCTCAGACCATAGGGCCACCAAAGTGGGTCTAATCTTATAGTTTATAGAGCATGTACTTATAGATATAACAGTCCAGAGTTTGTTTCTGAGCTAAGACTAAATATTTATTACTTTAAAGTATTTACACTCAATGGTAAATTAATGATCTCTTGTTTGGTTTCTGTATTTGTCCAAGATAGATAAACCACTATTATAGCCTCTAAAACCATGCAATGGACAAAGACAAACTATTCAATTTCTTCCAACAGACATTACTAGCCTCTTAATTTGGTATACATGCTACTCAACAACCTTTCGGCCTTAAGGATCTCAAAAGTTCATGGCTGCCAGAATTTAAGTTCGTCACATACCCTTACCCTAAGTCACCGCCATCCAAGGCCTAATCTGATACAAAAGCTCCTCGGCAAATTGGATGTTCGTAACACTTGAAACACTATATCCTTACCTGCTTGAGTATGGGGATGAGGTCAGTGCTGTATTCGACACTAAATCTCGGTAAGAACACGGCCATTTCTGTTGGCTTCAATAATGTCAAAATGGTTGATGGATGGTTAAAGGACATGTCTCTCACAAGCTGTTCTATTCCGTCTTTATTTGTGGGTACTAAGATCAGCATCGAGAACTGGTTGTCCTGTGATCAAATAAATGTGTGGTATTATTAGAAATATAACGCTAAGCTCAACTATCCACCAGTAAAGAAAAATTGTTTATGTTTCCGTCAATAAAAAAATATGATCAGGCTCAATTATTTTGTGCAAAAGAAGGCCCTCAAACTCCTCTGGTTGGCCCTGGTGGTGGCAGTTGATAAACAATTCCAGAATTTAGCATAGACAGAACTATATTTACATCTCACCTTGTATGGTATTTCAAGCGCTTTGGCATGGAGATTATCGATATTTGCGTAGTTGTAAAAGTCTTGACTCTCCATCATGTAAGCGTCTTGGCACAGATGGGGCGTGACGTGGAAGCATCGGACTTGTGTACCCACTCGATCAAACTCTGTTTGCCATTTCCCCTTAAAGTAGATGGCGTTAGCTAGTAGTAACAAGGTGTCCGGTTGGAGAGTCTCTGTAATTATAATGTTTCAATCAGAGCCACTATAGTTTTAGACAATGTTTTCACTCATAAACATTTTTGGGCGAATTTTGCTCATCATAAAAAATGGTATGTCAAAGCATTAGGAACTCGAAAGTTTATTGCTGCACTTACAAAAGTACGCTACCTATTCCTATCTTGAGCTTGTTCTATCCAGTTCACCTCATTACACCTTATCTCTTTCAGGTCCTTTCTAATACTATCCTCTCATCCCATCTGAGTCTAGGTCTTCCCAATGGTTTCTTCCCATTGGGTTTGCCAGTAAATACTCTGAATGCAGTCCTAGGAGGCTAGTTTTAATTTAATTGTTAATTTCTTGAGTTACTAGAAATCATAAATTACAAAATTCATCCATTTTCAAAAAGTGACACTGAATATCAAATTAAAGCATTTTTGAAGTTTTGGCTACTATCGTTTTATTTCAACGTGTAAAAAAAAAGTGAAAGTGATTGTATATATAACTAGATAGCATATTTCAGTCTAATTTTTTTTAGCACCGTGTTTTATTATTTGTTCTGGTTATATGCCTACATATGTACTAATAATTACACTAATGAGCTAGAAATGAGGAAGGTTGAATTAAGAGGAAGTGTACCCACATTTGTGTGAAGGGAAAGTGGAAACCCATTTTAGGTAAAAACCACCTTCACACCCGACTGAGATTCTAACCCTAAATCCCCTGTCATCAGCAGTCTAGCCTATTATGAGAGTGACCCCTTTGATCATGCGGCCAATAAACCAGGTAATTTCTATTCAAAGTGTTTAAAACTAGAGGGAATTTATATTGACTTCTTGATTGATTTTACTCAAATTACTTATTTATAAGATATGAATTTAATTTAGTAAAAAATCAAAACAAATGCAGTCAAAAACGGAGGTAGCCTTTTTCAAATCACGTGTTCATTAAATTAAGAATTTCTCCTTCCAATTTTGAGTCTTGAATGAATCTCTGTATGTTAATCCAGCATAATCTTAGTTCATTATATGTATTCAATTCTTGAAAATAATACAAATGAGTTCCTTTTAAAAAAAATCCAACTTTTTCACCAATTCAAAGAGGGCATCAGCTCTGCATTATTTTGAATCAAAGAGGTTTGTCCTATATATGAAAAAGTTTATATTATTCAACTGACCTTGCTCAACCAGGGTGGGTATGAGCCCGTGTGTTATACCCTTAACCCAATCGTTGATCGTTTTAGTGGTGATCTGGGACTGTGTAAAGTCCACAGGTTGGATTTCGGCTGAATAGTATGTCCTAAGTGCCTCGGCGAACTCGGGGTTGGCCTTCAAGTTCTTGGACAAGAACATCTTGTTGGCCATATCAAAGGTGTAGCCCTCACCTGTACTCTGCTAAAAATAACACCAAATTATAACCAGTAGAAACTTTACAATGTATCGTCAGCAGTTTTTGGAGTGAAATATGTAACATATGCAAATACAGAAAAATCACATCCTGAAGAAGATTAAAACTAGGTGTCTTTTTTTCTGTATTGCCACTCACACAATCATTTCTTTAGAATGTGATATGAAAAAGACATATTTGTTTTGACGTAACATATTTTTAGGACTCATTAGTAACTGAAAATTGTTCTTTTTGAGGCTCAGTATAAACATACACAAAGTATCATGCAAGTTTGGCACTTCAAATGTGGCTCTCTCTCTCTCTCTCTCTCTCTCTCTCTCAATATATATATATGAACCGAAAGTTTAGCAAACCACTCTGCCTTCTGTAAAAATACTTTTCATTCCTTAAATTAACCAGCCCCATGGTGCACCTGGCTACGAACCTAGGTATCCCGGGTTCAATTCCCAGCAGGTACCTTGTGTATTTTTCCCGTAAGGGGAATTACCCCCAAAGGTCACCAGGGTTTGGTTAATTAGGTCAATTAGTAAGGTTTAAATGTTTCCACTGGTTCCACACCCTCATACTCACTATCACCATCATCTCATCTCATCGGGACATGGAAAGAGCCTACTGAGCTACAAGTGATGTAGCCCAGACTCGCAATATTATTATTTATTTCTTAAATTAATTTTTCATTTCAGATTGCCAGACACATAAAATCTTTAAATTTTACTTTCTCGCTATCTTACATTTAGACACAGTATTTTGATCGTCAAAAAAATTGAACTCGAGATTTTGATGAATTTCGACGTTACATAACCCCCTGAATCCGAAAAAGTGGTTTTCGCATTTCCATATGTCTGTACCTTGGAGTAGAGCCTAAACTATTTTACCGATTGGGCTAAAACTTGGTATCTAGGGTTTTAATAGGTGTGGCCCAAGGGTTTTTGGAATTGGATATATAACCCTAAAATTAAGGTTAGTTTATTGAACGGTGAAAAGAGAAAAAAAAGATTTGGTCAAAATCGGCTCAAACAATTTTGATTAAATTTCATTTCTAAGCATTGATAAATATTACAAACAAAATGGTTACTCTCGATTTTTTGTCAAAATGACTTTAAGGGTTTCGGTCTGATGCATAAATTCTAATTTTTTTTAGTCATATCTCTGTAACTTTTTGAGATATGAAATTACTTATCATTGCAAATATGTAGGTCTATTTATAGTAAAAAAATTATTTGAAATATATTTTTATAAAACCAATAATTCTTAGGCTAAATGCAAATATAGGGCTTATAATTTTTTTAACTTTTCGAACACTAAAGGTTAAGTATTGCGGCCACAAAAAAAAAAAATCTAACCCGAGATGTATTGATAGATGTCGACTTTTCATGACCCACCCAGAACCCTAAAAAGCGGTTTTTGCAATGCAATCTGTCTTTGTATCTGTTTAACCCTAAAATGAAGAGTAGTTTAATTAAGGGCAAAAAGAGAAAAAAATCAAGTTTCTCAAAATCAGCTCTAAGGATTTTGATTAAAATTCGTATCTAGGCGTTAATTAAGATTATAAATAAAATGGCCATTTTCATTTTCCCATGAAAATGGCTTTCAAGTTACTTTACAGAAGCAGAAATTTCCATATCTGTGCAACTATTTGAGATGTACTAAATAACTTATCATTGCAAAATTGTAGTACTAATTAAAATAAAAACCTTAATTTGAAATATATTTTTATAAAACCAATAGTTTCTGAGATATTGGCAAATATATTAATACAATTTTGTGATCTTTAGTTGTATGAAGAGATATACTACTTAAGTTTTAACGCAATAATTCTCTAATACCATCAAGAAGTTGATGTTGTTTTTCCTTTAACCTGTGAGGGGAAATGTTTGTACAGCAATGATCTTTCTTTCTCATTTTAAACTCAAGAGTCAGTATTTACCTTTTTTATTGGTCTAAATTTATAAATGAGGAATTTAATAGCAATGCGATAACTACAAGATGTGCAACCCCAACTGGTTTAAATAAATTTGTTAGTTTGGCTGTTGTTTTATTCTTTTACGTTTAAATTTCGTTTGATTTGTTTACTAGCTTGACCTAGCATGTCAGTTAAATTCTCAATTAAGTGCCGCTATAAGAGCTACTAGATCTACTTTCATGTGTTGGTCCAGGGGTAAGGTGTCAGACTTCTTTGCTGGGGGTCCGGGGTTTAATCCTTGGTCTCGGCACAGATGTATTTAATTGTCAAACCCTTCCTTCACCTCTGACGTGTATTAATCACAACTTGGGAATGTGAGGCATGCCAGGCCTCCACCGTGGTTCGGATTCCACGTTAGACTGTAGGTCATATATTTCATCTCGCAATCACCCTACCATTACACATTAGCGTAAGTGCGTATAACCCGAACGGGTAGTAAGACGCGGTGCTAATAATAATACTCGCATGTATTCATAAATCAAGTCTTGCGATATCAAGCCGTTACTTTTGATAGATAACACCAATACATATAAAATAACAATAATAATATAGTAAAATAATGTTATAAAATGTTGATCTCAAAGAAAGTTTGTATTTTCTAGAAGGTTCTTCTCACCACCTGCAGTAAAAGCACTTCACCTACAAAGCTACAGGTTGCTTCAAGAAAATAAACTTAAATTACCTGCAGTAATTTGAGGTAGTTGTAAAGATGAGTTCTGGTGTTATTTCTATTGTCGTTTAACCTAAGTGCCACACGTAATTGTTCGGCAGACTCTCCTTTAGCCCCTTCTAGCACCATGGCTAGGGTAGCTTTAATACTGGCAGGCGACAGCACCACATTCCCCTGCTTGGCTCCACACGCCGCCTGAAACAAGGGCATATGTCACGTTTATAGAATATGTCCACTAAACAGTTAATAATGGTTTAACAAGGTGTTGTCGCTAATGTGTTTGAAAATATAGTTTCTAATAACAATTTTTTGTAGTTTGATTTTTAAATCACGTGGATCTTTTAAATTTAAGTTAGTATCTATTTAATTACTGTTAGAAAACTTCATGGCGTTAGCCCTCAGTTGAGCCGTATCGACCGATCGGCTGCCGTCTGTCGGCGAATATAGTGCCAACCTCCGTGAGTAGAGGGTGTCATGTGTTCAGGACACTGAACCCTACGGCCTATAATCTCAGTTTCCTAGACTGGAGCTGTATTTTTTTTTATCCAAGTAGCTCCTCATTTCTCCTCACGAGGTTGAGTTTGAACCCGTTCTAGACCCACTGCTTCACAGTAAATATGGAATCGCCGGGGATCGAAGCCATAACCTCTGGGTCTGTAGCCAGGAACTCTGACCACTAGACCACAGAGGCGCTCTAATTATTGCTTATAAAAAATGAATAATTGCTTGATGGTTTGGACACAAATGAAGACAGTGTAGAAACAATGTACAATAATTTAAAGTGAGTGACAGGGAAGGAATCCAACCTGAAAGGATAGCTAGGTTGGGCCTAGATAAGGACAAACACACTTCTTTCTTCATTTCTTCATACACTTTTCACACTTCTTTTCACTTACACGTCATTATTGGTTGTAGGGTTTGTGGGATATTGCGTAATCAAGAGCTAGGGGAACTTTAATTTATTGTTTGCAGTGTAAGTATACTCTATTCACCCTAAAAAGTAGTAGGTGACCCTTGCTTGGTTACACTCTGGCGCGGCTTATAAGATCGGGCCATAATGTAATTAGTTAAAATAAGGCTGATACCTTTCAGGATAGATGGAGTGAATGTCTTTCTTTTTTTAGCACCGCGTCATACTGCCCATTCGAGTTATACGCTTGTGTATTAATTACGCTAATGGTTTCAGGGATAAACAAGGTTATAGTAATAGGGAAAGTGTACCCAAATTTACGTGGAGGGATAGTGGAAACCCATTTTGAAAAAACTACCCTTAGAACATCCGACCAGAATTCGAACCTCGATCTCCCCGTCAATTGGCAGTCCAGCCTACTTTGAGAGTGACGCATTAGACCATGCGGCCACCGAAGCGGATATACTTACTGTTAACTTTGTTTGATTAGTTACAAGAGTTTCAGGTCTGCTAGGTCTAGAGAAAATAATTTTTACTAACCGTAATTTCATGATACATTGACATCATTAGGTATAATTTTATTTTGTATGACTTTATAACTTGTATAGGTTGTTAGCAACTTAACCTAAGTGTTGAGACTTAGGAATTGTATCTTGAAAACTCATAGGTAGACACACAAACAATTGAGCTAAGTATTTTGAGTTGAATCAACATCACCAACAAAATAAAATTAGATTTTATTTCTAATTCTAGGTTTTCAATAGACTACGTCTATTAATAAATTATTTCTATTTTTGAAATAACAAATTGCTATTTATATCTTTTTGTGTAACCTTTTTAATTTTTGCACTGTACATACTGGCTACCTACCGTAAGCAGTTCTGAGTCGAAGAAGTTGAAACGGACATTGTTAGATTCTTCTGAGTAGTCTCCGCGGTTGTTTCTTTCAATCAGCGCGCCTCCACAGCTAGCGGCCGCCACGAGCACTACAAGTGAAGAACAGCACTTTGAGTCATCTACAATCCAATTTTCATAGAAAAAACTTAATAAGACACCTACAAAAAAGTTATTAGATCTATTGTCACGTATTATTACGTCACATCATGTGTTCTGTAGCTGTCACTTTTGATAGATAGACTATTATCAATAACTATAAGATAACAATAATAAAATAATAAATGTTATCAATGTTGACTTTAAAAAATGTGTTTTGTATTTTATAAATTGCCCTTTTAAGGGGTCTGTATTACACGGGGCGCGGAAAACTAATTTTTTATCCACCTCTTTTTTTAATTCCTTTATCAGTCTGCGTTGAAATCGTTGGTGGGAACGCGGACCAAACGTCAAGCTCAGTTTCTCTGGCTTGCTGGTGACAGAGAGGTTCGATTTCGAATCTCGGTCAGGTGAACTAAAATAGGTTCTTCCTTAAATGTTTTCCCAATCTCCCTCCACGCGCATGTGAGAACGTTTCCTATGAAAGTATGTCTTCCTAATTACTATTACACTTGTGTAATTAATTTAAGATGGTGACCTGGTGGTCTAGGGGTAAGGTGTCGGACTTCTGTGCTGAGGGTCTGGGGTTCAATCCTCGGTCCCGACACAGATTTATCTGATTGCCAA
Organism: Timema genevievae; assembly: GCA_902155825.1. NCBI lineage: Eukaryota > Metazoa > Arthropoda > Insecta > Phasmatodea > Timematidae > Timema > Timema genevievae. The sequence goes on from CABFWO010000893.1 coordinate 173,837, forward strand.
ACCCTTCCTTCACCTCTGACAAGACGTGTATTAATCACAACTTGTGAATGTGAGGAATGCCAGGCCTCCACCGTGGTTCGGATTCCACGTTAAACTGTAGGTCCTCCATTCCATATCACCCTACCATTACACATTAGCGTAAGTGCGTATAGCCCGAACGGGTAGTAAGACGCGGTGCTAATAATAATAATAATTATTATTATTATTATTATTAATGTAAGTGTATAACCCGGATGAATACTAATAAGACACGGTAATTTTTTTTCATTTCAAATACTGTAATATGTTTTTTCTTCGGACTGAATATTTAAATAAGTATTCTACATAATGTGATCCAAGAGATTTTTTTCTACTTACTCGAACACTACGATATTTTATTTCTACAAATATACTTCATTCAAATAGGACTTAGACCCTATTGTTCCTGCCAGGGAAATTGTCCTAAAATTGTCGTCAAGATTTCAACACTACATTGTAATTTTACAGAGAAATACAGGTTGGATTTTTTCCGACTAGAAATACATTCGCATTTACCTTTGTTTTAGTTTTCTACGCCTGGGGACTGGTTGTTGTAATTTTAACTTAACTCTAGAGGAAACACAATTGGTTTTCTGTGAATTTTACTGCCTTTTTTTTTTATTAATACAAATATATATTGGTTTATGATCCAGAAAACAAAAACATAGTAAAATAATGTAATAATAGGGGCCTTTATCTTTAATCAAAGATGCCCTTGGACTTTTATCATTCTATTTTATGAAGGTGACCTGGGGGTCTAGGGGTAAGGTGTCAGACTTCTGTGCTGAGGGTCCGGGGTTCAAACCTCGGTCCCGGCACAGATTTATCTGATTGCCAAACCCTTCCTTCACCTCTGACAAGACGTGTATTAATCACAACTTGTGAATGTGAGGAATGCCAGGCCTCCACCGTGGTTCGGATCCCACGTTAAACTGTAGGTCCTCCATTTCATCTCACAATCACCCTACATTACACATTAGCGTAAGTGCGTATAATCCGAACGGGTAGTAAGACGCGGTGCTAATAATAATAATAATAATAATATTTTATGAAATAAATATTTTTATTTTTATTCAAGAAATATATTTGTTTCACAAAAAAACAAAAAAAAAGTCAGCCCTAAAGGGTGAAATGATATAGATTTTCCCTTTTCATATTATTCCAAATCAAAAGTTCCCACCCTCAACATATTTCAAGTTAGTTGACAATTCTATAATATTGACCTTGTTGAATCCTTATGTTCTCTTCCGATTTAACAAGCCTCGGTGGTCCTTTTATATATATATATATGTTTGGCAAGTGTCTGTGTCACCGCCATAAAATCTTAGCTTTTGTTTATGTTTCAACCCCTCTTCCTTGTAAAATGTACCACAACAAGGCACTCCCACCCAGCTTACTCTTTTGGCGCGGTTTTCCCCCCCCTCGATTCCAAAGCTGGTGAAATATGGTGTAATCAATCCCATGAAACTGGAAGATTCTATAATATGCTTTCTTGTTTGACTATAACCGAAGAAAAGTGGTCTTCCAACTTCAATGGGCCTACCTACAACCCCGCTGTAGGTAATGTACGCGGCACGCCAATATCCTAATTTCAAAACTTAAAAAAGCTGCCGCGTATTGATAACGTTTGGTTCAGATTCTGTTCACTACTGTGTAATCGTGTGTCTTTTATTTGAATAAATCCAACATAATCATAGACCTGGTATTTTCACATTAAAGAAGACCTTGTGTTCAAGTGTGGCGGAGTTACCGTACATTCATTTATAACTAACCCCATGGCGGTGGGAGGTCAAACAATGATATCTAATGACACCCACCTCGTGCTGTAGTTCCGCAAAACACAACAAGAGGAAGCCGACACGGACACAGAGAGAATAAAAGATAGATATAAATCTGATTTTACCTTTTATACACGAAAGAAAGTACAACAAATTTCATCACGAAACTAGTTCATGTATAATTCTATAATACTTTATTGTTCTACTTAGTTTCTCACAAATGTAGCGGGAGTGGGGGAATTTTACTACTTCAAGGTTGGCTAACGTACTACCGTGGAGAATTGAGAAGTTTTGAAGGGAGGAGAACATATTGAGTGCAAAGTGATGTGAAGTGAATAATGTCGGCTTAATTTTGTATATTTGGGTATTCGGACTTTCCAGAGGAATGTTGGGTATTTTTACTAGGTGCGGGTCGAGAAACTATATAGCTTCGAATCCCAGTGAGCATGTATCTTACCTAGACCTATTACACTATGACTATCTTACAAGCTATGCCATAGTGGAACCATGCAAAATACGCTTTCTACCTTTTAGGGTAAATGAAGGGTACATGGGTACGTTGCATTCATATAAATTTAGGTACATAATGGAATTTGCACCCATTCAAATTCTGAAATAAAATACCAAATATAATATTGAAGCTAAGTAATTTTATAAGCTTTAAACAGTACAAATTTCTTAGGAAGGACCGTTTGGAAAATATAAACATTTTTCTGACAACATTGATACAATTTTAGTATATTATTAATGCTATTTTATAGGTATTGATAGTATCTAACAGAAGCGACAGCTGTAGCGCACACATGACTTGTATTATGGATACATGAAAGTAAATCTTTTCTTGCGATCAGATATGGCCTTTCCTTTAAAAATTGAACTGAAAGTATAGTAGGCCTATATTTTTCTTTTGCTCTTGTGTCTTATAACCCGGCCAGGATATCTGCATATCTACACCGAGAGGAAATGTACCCGAATTTGCGTTAAAGGATAATGGAAAACACCCGATTCAATTTTTGGCTGGTATAAAGCATCATTCTCGTGTTAGACTGGTCTGCTAGTGACGGGGAGATTGGGGTACGAATCCGGGTCGGGTCTACTGAGGTAGGTTTTTTCTAAATTGGTTTCACACTCTCCTTCCACGCAAATGCGGGTAGATGATCTCTAAATTGCCTCCTTCCTAATCCCTACCACAAAAGAGTAATCATCACATATGCTTATAACCTGATCAGGTCGTAAGACGCGGTGATTAAAAAAAGTGAAGAAACCATTTAGGAAAAAAAAAACCTCATTACACCCGGAAGGGATTCGAACCTTAGTACGTTTGTAGCACACGATTGAAATGTCACAATCATTAATATGGCGTATCACCCCCTGTCCTACACGCGAGAGGTCACAGACCAGGGAATATTGAAATGGAAGCTCTAGAACTACTAATACCGAACCAACTCATTAAAATTAACAACCTTATTAATATTCTACTATCGCTAACAAGATTAACGGAACGTTCGATTGCAAGGCTCGAATTTAGACGCTACCTCTATTCATCGTCAGGAACAATCTGGTGATGGCGTGCTGGTCGCACGTACAGTCCCGGTAGCAGAAACAACTAAATCATTTGACGTAGTACATAGACATAGACTATTTAATGAGTGGAGCAGTCAACTCTTAGGGAGGGGTGTTGGTGGCAAGGGGGGAGGGGGAGGCGATTAACGACCTTGCATCCACCAAAATGTAGGTGAAAGTTTTTGACCAGTTAAAACAATTTAAAGGTTTATTTTAAAAATGTGTGATAACTACAGCCCTATGAAACATTCCCATATTATCTTGAAATGTAATTTTGAAAAATCCTTTTGGTGGCCGCTTGGTCTAACGCGCTACTCTTGTGTTGGACTAGACTACCGAGGATGGGGAGATCCCGGTCGGGTGCACTGAGTTCTTTCCTAAATGGTTTTCCACTCTCCTTCCACACAAATGTGGATGCACTTACTCTTGATTAAACCCTACTAATCTCTAAATCATTCGTGTAATTAGTACATAGGCTTATAGCTCAAACGGTTAGTAAGACATGGTACTTATATATATATATCTTAACAAAACATGACGTTATTTGACAAAGGTAGGCTATATGAAGTGCAGCCGCATTTGCGTGGAGGTAGATTGAAAAATTCGCTAGGAGAAAACCACCCATAATGCACCCGACTGGAATCGAACCCAGATCTCTCCGTCTTTACAGTCTAGTCTAATACGAAAGTAGCGCGTTAGACCATGCGGCCACCAAAGTGGGTCAGAAATAATTTAATGATGTCAAAAATTGATACCCACCCTTAACCTTTTTTTTTCTTTAACATTTACAAAAGTTTCCAGAAAAATTTCAATAATTTCATACGTCAAGTTACTTCATTCGCAGCTGTTACTTTTGTTGGATAATATCAAAACATATCACTAGTTGTAGCCTATATTAAAATGTTGACCTATAAAAATAAAAGTTTGTACTTTATAAAAAGTTATTTCCTACTAGATTCATATACTGAAGCTCCCACCATCTTGACTCGCTCTACTGACTTTTCAGAGGTCAAACTTACGGGATCTGAGTTTCCGTCACGCTTGCCGTCACTGCGTGAAAAAAGGGTGGGGTGGGGTGAGGGGTATGACAAAAATCACAGGTGGAATTCGTCAAGAATGACTAGCCACTGCTATACAATTCCTACTGAATGATTTCCTCCCCCCCCCCCCAAGCAATCGTGTATTACTACCCGCTCGGTTTGTATGCTTATGTACTAATTACGCTAATAGTATTAGGAAGTTTATATTTAAAAGAAGTGAACCCGCATTTGCGTGGAGGGAGAGTGGAAAACAATTTAGTAAAAACCACTCTCAGTTCACCCGACCGAGATCCGAAACCTCGATCTCCCCGTCATCGGCAGTCTGTCTAGTCTTCTGCGAGAGTAGCGCGTTAGACCACGTGGCCACTCAAGCGGGTAAATGCCTTGTTCACGTAAGGCGATGTTTCCGTACTTAATTCGGTACAAGTCATCTAATACTACCATGTGAACGACCATCTATCGTGAACACTATTAGCAAAACAACTAGAGATCATACCCGCCTCGGTGGCGTAGTTGGCCAACGCGCTAGTCGTGTAGAGCTCGACTGCCGAGGACGAGTAGATCGAGGTTCGAATCTCGGTCGGGTGAACTGGGGGTGGTTTTTCCTAAATGGTTTTCCACTCTTCCTTCACGCAAATGCAATCTTCAGCGATGTTTATTTAAGCAAATACAAACATGTACAAGATTTTAAAGAACTGCCCAAATTCATTCTATACCAAAAACTAGCATTTGCTATAGCAGGATTTTCACAGGAAGATCTTTTAAAAAATAAAAACATACTTTTTTATGGCCAACATTGCTAACATTTTAATACATTATTGTTATTTTACAGTTATTGATGATATCTATCAAAAGTGACAGCTGAGGATCGTATGACTTGACGTATGAATATGTGAAAGTAGATATAGTAACTTTTCTGGCTGTCGGATAAGATTCCTTCTATAAAAATTGTACTGGAGTAAGACGAAGTACACATGAAAACTAAATAACACAAAGAGCGTCTTAGCTTGTTCGTAAACAGTGGCTCCACTTGTTGGAAACATCTTTTGTTCGTTTTCATTGCCACAGCTTCCGGCGGTCATTTCTTTTTATCTCTTATTCGTCTATTTTATGTACACACACAAACACAAACACACACCACATCTCACATTCTTTTCACACCTTTTACATCAATGAAAGGATAGTTGAATAGTACTTTTAATGACTTCTTTCACACACCCTTTTTTTATATTCGTGGAAATGTTTGAAAATTTAATTATATTCACATGGCATATTCATGAACTATGGTATGCGCCATTTCTTTGCAGGCTATTGAATATATATTTAACCTTTGTATTTAAACTGAAATGTTCGCTTTAATCATTTTTACAAAAGGGCGATATAATTGTGCACCGGAAATTCATAAACGTCAGAAACCAATAGGATTTATAACGTTTCTGGGTAGAGCTATCCGGCAATAGGAGAACATACAGGGGAGAAGGAAAGTACTTATAGAACTAGCTCAAAATAGGGATAGGATATAATGAGGAGGACTGAATAGAACTATCTCAAGATAAGTGTAGGTTGTAGTGAGGTGGACTGGATAGTACCAGGATAGGAATAGGTTGTAGTGAGTTGGACTGGATAGTACTAGCTCAAGATAGGAATAGGTTGTAGTGAGGTGGCCTGGTTAGTACTAGCTCAATATGTAGGATTAGGTTGTAGTGAGTTAGACTTGATAAAATTAGCTCAATATAGGGATAGGTTGTAGTGGGGTGGCCTGGTTAGTACTATCTCAATATATAGGAATAGGTTGTAGTGAGGTGGACTTGATAGTACTAGCTCAATATATAAGGATAGGCTGTAGTGAGTTGGACTGGATAGGACTAGCTCAAGATAGGGATAGGTGGCGTACTTATGTAAGTGCGGCAATTAATTTCTAGCTCCTAATGCCATAGCGCAAGTATGTTTATTCAAGTAAACACCAAACTCGCTTAAAGGTGTTATCAATATTTAACCTAAGCTCAGTTTTTTGCAGGTTTTTTATAGTAAAACTTTTTTGACATAATAAATATTACTAGGTATATTAATATGAATATAATATCTAGATGCGGCTATAGCCGTAATTAACAAATATAATAGCTTAGCTATTTAATCAATCATAATAAATCCAATTTTGCTCCAGTAAAAACATAGAGCTTAATTTTCTTCGCGTGGTGATATAAACAATTGTTGAATATCTCTCATGATCATAGTGACATTAGACGAAAAAACTTTTTGAATTAAGAGAAAAAGTTGTCATTAAATTACAGAATATCCATGACAGATATTCATTCAACAACTGTTGATGTCACCGTGTGAAAAGAATTAATCTCTTATGTTTCTACTGAGAAAATATTTTATTTATTTTAGAAAAAACAAAAAAAAATTCTATAAAATCTGAAAAACACTACACTTAACTCGTGCTTCATACACCCCCACACCCGCCTTCGTGGCGTATTTAGCTAACGTGCTAGTTTCGTGTTGAGCTAGACTGCCGATGACGGGGAGATAGAGGTTAGAATCTCGGTCGGGTGTACTGAGGTTCAAAATAAATAAATCCAAAATGGTTTTCCACTCTCCCTCGACGCAAATTCAGGTACATTTCCTCTAAATATATTTTCCTAAACCCCTAAATCATTAGCGTAATTAGTACATAAGCGTACAACCTGAACGGATAGTAAGACGCGATGATAAATATGCATAGGAAAAATCACCCTGGGTACACCTAACTGGAATCAAACCCCGATCTATTGTGAGACTAGCGTCTTAGAATATACGGCCACTGAAGCGGATCCTACCAGATCTATATATTTTGGGGAAATTTGGGTAATGCGTGGACTGAAGCACTTGGTCACACACCACCCGTTATCCTCTCTGTGCGTGAAAGTTTGAATGGGTTTCCTCTGTCACCTGGGATATTTACCGAGAATCAAGAGTTGTCCGCTATTTGGAGCGAGGAAGATTACAAGCAGATGAAGTCTTCAAGACCACATAAATCACTTTGCGCTTTCACAGAGGCGGGATTGTTAGTCTGAGAGGGTTGAAAGGGTGGGGGATCCCCGACGCGTACATGGGGGGGGGAGGGGGGGGAAACCCCGCGATATGTAGGACGACCTTTTGAGAACGAACCCGGATCTTGAAGATGGTACAGTAATCACGCGATTGCTAATAGTTGCCAAGTAATGGTTCGCGATACCTAGGCATTATTCGACGGTTAAGGTCATGATACGTCATCGGGGACTGTTAAATCTCCAAGAAAATTAAAGAGGAAATGTACCATTCAATCTTCCTCGCAATCTCTGTCCCACCGACAGTTTAATTTCGGTACCAAGTACAATAAAACCCCTTTAGACCGAACCCCTGTAGTTCGAAATCCCGGATATTCTGAACACACTTTTCGGAAAACCAGAAGAAAAAAAAGTCATTTGAAATATATTTTATTGGTTAAAAAGCTCAAAGTTAAACAAGAATTCTAAGAAACGATGATATCTGACAATAAAGGCTTGATATTTACGTGTTGTAGTCAACACAATTTGACTAAACTCATTCAACTGTAATTTAAAATTCGTCAAAATACTGTAGCCCTGTATTCTTCCGCTTAATCCGAATTTTCGCTAGTCCAAACAAGCTTCGGTCCCAATTAGTTCGTATTAGCGAGCTTCTAGTGTAGTAGATTATTATTTATATTACCCGCTTAAGTATGTATGCGGGCTGAGCGTCAAGCCCTTCTTTTGTTCGGGTTTGTCGGTGATGGGGAGGTCAGAGCTCGAATCTCGATCGGATAACTGAAGCTGGTTTTTCCTAAATTGTTTACCACTCTATCTCTCACCACGAAAATGCGGGTACACTTCCAATGTCGCCATGCATCTGGAAACCGTAAAAACGGAGAAAATGTAAGGAATTTTTTGTCTGGAAAAAACTGGAAAACACAAAGAATGTAACAAAATCTAGTAAAAAATACATAGTGGAATGTTTAGTTAATTTGGGGTATTTAACTAAAGAATGATTCACGCTGATTCAAACATGTATTATTACACTTCAAACAAGGGTTGTGAAACGTCAAAAGAGGTATTTCACCATAAATCTTAAATCGTCCTGTTTTAAACATAAGTAGACTTCACCTTAAGTCAGTTAGATTAAATTTTAGATGTTATTACTCTTTTCTTCAATCTAATCTGGCTGGAAAATTGGTAACTCCTTCTAGAAAACACAGGGAATTTGGTAATAAAAAATAGTGGCAAGCCTGACTTTCTCTAAATTCAACCTTACTCAGCCCTAGTGTATTAGCGTAATCAGTACGAATGCGTATAGCTCGAACGGGTAGTAAGATGCAGTGATAAAAAAAAAAGGGAGGGTTAGGCTTTAATTACTTAAAACATTCTATCATTTGTTGTGAAACCATTTTGTAATTCTGTAAGTTGTGTGCAATTTAAATACCACAATTTTTTTTTATGTTCCAAATGACCCAACATAAATACCACTAAAGTTATGTTTCATTTTAAGTTGAAGTGGCGAGGTAAAGTATTTATATTATCTTTATAGTTTGTTTTTATCTCTGCGTCTTACTAACCGCTCGGATTATACACTTACTCAAATGCAGTGGTTCCCAAACTTTCTCGACTCGCGAACCCCACTCACAAACATCTGAAAGGTACGAACCCCCTGGTAAATATCCATAGCCACGCACTTAATTTTTTAAGAAATTCAATTATTAATTGTAATCAAAATGTTTTAATACCTTTAAATTAACCTACTCCTGTAGTTTATTTGGGATACCCCACCAAATATAATGGAATAATATTTAAACTACTTAAGTACAAGTTCAAATAATTATACATTCATTAAAAAAATTAAAACTGAAATTAAACAAGCAAAGTATTGTAGTAACACTTTCTTATCTTTACTGTTACATTATTATCACATTTTGCTTGTTTTTTTTAAAAGTAGTACTGGAAATTGCTGCTTGTAAATAACTGAAATAGCCTCCTTTAATCACAAAATGCCATGCCAAATTAAGTTTTAAAGTTGTTAACAAGTTTTAATAGCTACTCACCTCTTCACGTGACTTAATGAGAAGGATGCGCTTGCTTTGGATGGCACAGAGCTTTCAAGTCAGGAACCACAGACGATAAATAAAGCCTGTTTCTGTATTTATTTTTTAGATAGGCATATGAAGAAAAAAATATATTTCTCGCTCAAATACGTGGAAGAAAATGGTAACAAAGCTGTATTTGCTTTATTCTCTAACACTGGGAACCCCTCCTTCAAACTTAACCAGAAACCAATTAATGACATAGATTGATAGCTTCTCTTTAATTCAAAATCAATGGAAATTTCAAGAAGCTGCTCTTTTTCACTCACGCTTTATGTGGAGAATTTCAAAACAGCTGTCTCTTCCAGGGGATTGCGAATCCAATTGTTATCATTGGACATAGCTGGGAAATATTCTCTGAAGGTTTTTCCAAGTCCCTTTAAGTGTTCTATAACCATGTTCTTAACATTTTCGTTCAGAGAGAACTGATTTTCTACCATAAAGTTGTGAAGGGTATCAAAGCACTCCGTTTTATTGCCAGTTAAACACGTTTCCCAAAGGTTAATTTTTTATAAGCGATTCGATACGGTCTTGCACAGTAAAAACGTTAATATTCGATCCCTGAAGAGATAAGGTTAAACTGTTCATTTCTGAGAAAATGTCTGCCAGATTGGTCAAAGCCAGGAGCTACATTTGATCTTGCATGCACTTTGCTTTGTGAAATGGATGGTTCATAAGAAAAATGAAAACTTCCTGTTTAAGTTTAAACAATCTTGTAAATGTTCTACCTCGAACTAACCACCTGACTTCAGTGTGAGACGATACACAGTTGTAAATGCTTCCCCTTTCCTCACCAAGTGCTGCAAAAATCCGCCATTACAGGAATATTTTGTCGAACCCTTTAGAAGAACTTGTGAACCCCTGGTCTAATGTGTTCAGGATGAGGAAGGAAGCATTTTGGAGGTAATCTACTCGCATTTGCATAGAAAGAGAGTGGGGAAACCATTTAGGATAAAACACCTTCAATAAACTCTAACGGGATTCGAACCCCGATGATATCGTCATCAGCAAGCCAGTCCAACACGAGAGTGACGACTTAGACCATTCGGCCATTGAAGCGGTGTATATTTTTTTACTATTAAATTTAATTCCGAGGACATTAAAGTTACAATATCGACGATCACGTCTCTATCCAGTCCACTTAAACACCAGTTTCTTACTTTCTAATGACATAAGTAAAAATGTTTCTAGATTGTTAGACAGTAGTTTGGCATTTATTTTTGATTTATTTAAGCTTGTAAAATGATGTTCTACCCGCTATTTATGTTCAAGGGAACCCTTGTGAGTTTTACAAATGAGGGGTGGATTGGAGTCCCATCTTCAGGGGGTGTGGCACCTATATCGATATGTGGTACCCCCCCTCCCCAGAAGAAAATTTAGGTAATTTAATCATACGGGAGGGAATTTTAAAGTATCTGAGCATAGTTCTGAGCTATGAATTTCATGATCCAATTTTAGCAAAAAAAAAAAGTTTCTGAAAAACTATCAAAAGATAAAACGTAGCTGCAGCTCAACCCATAGAAAATAAACATTATACTATCCACAAGTTTATTGGACAGAACAAAATGAATAGAAAGCTGGTGAAGAAGGAATGGAAGAAAATCTACATTTTATAATTGTTATCTCTGTTAGCTTGAATATTGATGATTCTAAGTTGCTAGTATTAAATTGCAGCAAAATTCCAAATACACAGTTTTGATTATTTTTTTCATACGAAAAAGAAGACAAATATTGCAGAGTGATAAAGAGGGGGATGGGGGCGGGTGTTGAATCTATAGAAACAGCCAATACTCCTATAAACAAGCATTTAATGCCTTTGGTGACGATTGGTGACCTGGTGGTCTAGGGGTAAAGTGTCAAACTTCTGTGCTGAGGGTCCGGGTTGTAATCCTCGGTCCCGGCACATATTTATCTGATTGTAACTCTCTTCTTTCACTTACTTACTGTATCTATTAGTTATAATTTAATAAAAATAATAATTTCGAATTAAATGGAGGGATTTAATGTTTAGTTTAAAGTAGTTGTAGTGGTCCAAAAATCAAATAGGTCCACCGGGGCTTAGTCCACCTCTGTAGCAAATGTGAACCGTTTGAAAACAACTCCTACATACGGCGCTAACTAGGCTGTCAACAAGTGAAGAGCGGTCTGCGTTCTCATTACCATACAGGTTCCCCAACATCGCAGCGGCCACAAGAGAGTGTTTATTATTCTAGGTCGTGATTCCTGTCGCGAGACACTTGGTATCTTAGGCCAGTGGTAGTTAACCTGGGGTACGTGAAGACATCGTAGGGGGGCACGTGGAATTTAATATACGTATAGGCTGTACCGTAACATGTGTGACCCACCTCAACGGTAGACAGGAGAAGCAAAAACAATGAAAAAAATGTCATGTAGACGTTGTGATGAGCTGTTTAGTTAAGTTTGTTCTCTTTTTGCTATTTAAAAATAAAGAGCGTTTTAAAGAGATGGATGACGAGATATTTATCATCTATATACAAGAGTACAAAGAACTCTATGACCAATCATACTCGAGGTGTATGAACAATGTGCGCAGATTAAACATTTGGTAAGAAACAGAAAACAAAATAAATGTTTCAGGTAAGTGCTATATTTTAATGTGCTGTAACAGTAGGGCCTATTATTAATACGACAAAGAATACATTTTTCAATTTAATTAAAAAATAGTGGGATTAGTAAAATTAAAATAACAAAATTGGCAATAACTGAACGGGCTATTAGAAAAATCTAGAATTGTGTAACCCGCCTCGGTGGCGTGGTTAGCTAACGCGACAGTCGTGTTGAGCTAGACCGCCGAGGACGGGGAGATAGAGTTTCGAATCTCGGTCGGGTGAACTGGGGGTGGTTTTTCCTAAATGGTTTTCCACCCTCCACGCAAATGCGGGTTCACTTCCTCTAAATTCAACCTTCTCAATTTCTAATACATTAGTGTAATTAGTACTTAAGCGTATAACCCGAACGGGTAGTAAGACGCGGTGCTAAAATTAAATTAAAATTAAAATTAGAATTGTGCAGTTTCCCTAAAACTTTCAAACAAACTTTCTCACCATAATAAGATTTGTTTCAATCAACATTATTTAGCTACGTTTTATGGCGGAAGTATATCGCCCCCAAAACAGTATATTTTCATCACAATAACTTCACATCATCTTGTTATTTTTGTTTGGTTTTTTTCTCCGTGACTTCCCACTTCCCGTGCGTGCGCATCATTTCAATTCATTCTTCACATTTGGCGCGGTATGGTGCGGCAAGGGAAGCCACTTGCTAGATATTCGGAACGGTGCGGACCGGCCTAGTGTAGTCGTAGCTTTTATTCAACACCTATTGCCAGCATTGAAATACTTCGTCACCATATACAAGAAGGCTGTCAACGAATCCACAAACACCGGCTGGTATTTTTTAAAAAGAGTACAGCATTTTACGTCACCTAAAATGGAGTCTTGCATTCAGGCCGAAGGAAGTAGCCATTTTGATGTTAAGCAGCTCCACATTATTGGCGTACAAACATGTATATGAGCTAGCCTTATAGACTAAGTACGCCTCAAGTGCGGTGATATATTAAATACAAGATGACATCTACCTAAAGTCGAGTGCAATGGGCGAGTTTTACATATTAAACTGTCCCTATTGCTCGGAAATAACGTCAAATGGGACACTTGTTTGAATAAGAACGTTCTTTGTTTTGGGTCTCCTGCCCATCGCTAAAGTGGGTCCAGCATGTTACGATACACCCTGTATATTATTTTATGAAAAACATTAAATAGCCAAGGCCATATTTAGGGTTAGCCACAAGAGACCTAGACCAAAGGACATGCAATCTGTAAGCGTCCCCCTTATGCCACCCGCTAACGACGTCCGTGAATATAAGATGACCGTTCGTCCCGGATTATACGAGGCATTCTTCAAAACAAGATTATTTTCCCTTGCTAGAGACGAGTATACCCAGGCGCAGATTCTGGGGAGTCGTCAGGGTCAGAATAACGAACATTGTTCCGCATAGAGACGGTAGACTTCCACACATCAAAGAAGACTTAATAATCGCCTGAGAGCAGTTCGTCCACGAATACCGAATATAGAATATGTGTGGACAGCAGGAGTGGCGGAACTGTGGGAGACTTTGCCCTCCTGGAATAAATTCCCCCCTAGATATATTTCAAATCCTCTGATATTACCGAATATGAAGCTGAAATGTGGCCTTAATCAAACTCCAAATGACTTCTAAATGCATTCTATTGTCAAAAATTTGCCGGAGAAGACCGCTTCAAATAACTACTAGACTAAAGGCATCTACCTGGCAGAAAAAAGTCAGGGGAGGAAAGCTCTAAATAGCTTCCAAGGTCATCCAAATTTCAAAAATGTCTAGGGGAGGACAACTCCAAAGAGCTTCTAGATGCATGTCATTTTGAAGAATTTTCAAGTGAGGACCAACCCCAAATAGCCTAATTTCTGAAATAATTCCATTTTCAAAATTTTGTTGGTGGAGGATCACTCCAAGAATTATATTCTAGAGGTATCTAACTATCGTCAAACATTAAGGTAGGAGGGGATCACTCTAAATAGCTTCGAGGGGCATCCAAATTTCAAAAATGTAAAGTTTAGGAACACTTTAAATGGCTTATAAAAGAATATAATTAAAAAAAATCAAGGCGATGACTACTCATAGCTTCTAGAGTGAACCAATTCAAACAGAAATCTAACATTGTAAGTAACTATGTTTTTTATAATTATGACCCCCCTATGGAAATGGTCTGGATCTGCTCCTGAGTATCCCTCACTCATTACGACTCTTTTTTTATATTAAATTTTGACTATAGCTGTAGCTTCAAGGTTCCTTAAACCAGAGAGTTAGTTGGTGGGGTAAGGATTTATAAGGTAGAATTTAGAGGAAATGTACTAGCATTTACGTGGAGATTAACGTGATAAGCTATTGTAGGTTTAAAAACACCCTCAGTTAACCTGGCTGGATTTGAATCCCGACCTTGCTGTCACCGGGAAACCAGAATAAATGAGCTTGACGTTTAGTATGCCTGCCCATTGATGTGGGTAACTTCAATTATTTGCCTTTTTTTAAATTTAATTAGTCTTAAGTTTGTAATTGATTTCATTGCGCTTATAATTATTGCTTTTTTCTTTTTATAATTAAATAATAATTATTTAAAAGTGGATTATAATACTACTTAGGTCCTACCACCATTGATTAAACTAGACAATTACTAGAGTTGTCTGGTTTATTTTATATTAAAAAAAACAGGGAACTTCAACCATACACATAAAATAAAATATCTATTGAAACTAAGTAAAGTGACAAATTTGAAATCATGCCAAGGGTATTCCCCTTCCAACGTCAATACAATACCTGACTGCTCGCACGTGATAGTGACGCTAGCCGGTTGAAACGTGAGCAAACTTAACCCCCAGACACCGTGCGTGCCAGGGACTGGTCGTGGCAAGGAATACCTCGTGATACACCGTCACGTCACCTCGGGGGGACAGCACGGATGACGTGTACGGATTTATCGCATTTCATTAATTTGTTCCAGTAGGCCTGGAGAAATATAGAGGTGCACGTGGTAGACCTACGAGCAGGCTAAAATCATGAAGGAGTATTTCTGACAGTTTAAAAACACCTTTCTTGCAAGTGACAACTGA
This sequence comes from Timema genevievae, assembly GCA_902155825.1. Classification (NCBI taxonomy): domain Eukaryota; kingdom Metazoa; phylum Arthropoda; class Insecta; order Phasmatodea; family Timematidae; genus Timema; species Timema genevievae. Next base: position 189,016 of record CABFWO010000893.1, read on the forward strand.
TATTCGATCTTATCAGTTGTTGCGTCAACCTCCACCCTCTACCTAGGATATTAACTAACTTGTAGCTGGAGGGATGATGGGAAATTAAAACAGGGTGATTGTGTGATACCTCTTTTGGAGGGTTGGGACAAAGAACTTCATCAACTTGTAGCTGGAGGGATGATGGGAAGTTAGAACGGGGTGATTGTGTGATACCTCTTTTGGAGGGTTGCGACAAAGATCTTCATCAACTTGTAGCTGGAGGGATGATGGGAAGTTAGAACAGGGTGATTGTATGATACCTCTTTTGGAGGGTTGTGACAAAGATCTTCATCAACTTGTAGCTGGAGGGATGATGGGAAGTTAGAACAGGGTGATTGTATGATACCTCTTTTGGAGGGTTGCGACAAAGATCTTCATCAACTTGTAGCTGGAGGGATGATAGGAAGTTAGAAAGGGGTGATTGTGTGATACCTCTGTTGGAGGGTTGCGGCAAAGAACTTCATCAACTTGTAGCTAGAGGGATGATGGGAAGTTAGAACAGGGTGATTGTGTGATACTTCTGTTGGAGGGTTGCGACAAAGATATCCACCAATTTGTAGCTGGAGGGATGGTGAGAAGCTAGAACAGGGTGATCGTGTGATACTCTTTTGGAGGGTTGCGACAAAGATATTCACCAATTTGTAGCTGGAGGGATGGTAGGAAGTTAGAACAGGGTGATTGTGTGATACCTCTTTTGGAGGGTTGCGACAAAGATATTCATCAACTTGTAGCTGGAGGGATGGTAGGAAGCTAGAACAGGGTGATTGTGTGATACCTCTTTTGGAGGGTTGCGACAAAGATATTCATCAACTTGTAGCTTGAGGGATGGTGGGAAGTTAGAAAGGGGTGATTGTAAGTTATTTCTCTTGGAGCGTTCCATCAAATTAATAGCTCACTAAATGTGGGAAGGTTAATTTAATTTAATCCTAGTGTGTGGGGTAGTGGTCCAGAGTTCACTACTAGTGGGATTTCAGTTATTAGTAACTTCAAGCTTGTTTCCTTCGTGAACCAACTACGAGCACCCGCCTTCACCGAGGACAACAGTCCTGCCTAATTTTCCTTTTTATTTCAACTTCATATTATTATGAATTAAATATTCAATCTATTATATTTGCTAGTTACAGTTGTAGGTGTATCTAAATATCATATTCTTTAAATTGAAAAATGACATATCTGGACACGAGAATCGAACCCGTGACCTGTGGCTTAGTACGTCAATGCTCTTACCACTGAGTTATACAGGAGTCGTCCCGTGCCCGTGCACTAAGCCAAGTGTCCCTGGTTAGATTCTCGTACCCAGGTGACATTTTTCAAAATTAGCTAATATACTTACCTACATAAGATAATTGCTAAAGTCATCAGCTCATTTGTTTGTTTTTACTTCGCGACTTACTACCCGTCAGAGCTCTCGGCATTTGAATACACTAGCTTAGTAGGGGTGAGTGAGGTATTGATTGAGAGGAAACGCACCCTATTTGCGTTGATGGAGAGTGGTAAACCATCCAGAAAAAAACACTCGGTACACCCGGACGGGATTCAAACCCTGATCGTCCCACCACTGACAAACCAGAATAGATGATCTTGACGTCTAATTCGCGTGCCTATTGGCGTGGGTTTGTTTATTTGTGTTGGCATTAAAAGTCGTTTAAATAAAGTATCATATGCTTATATATAGTTCCCTGTGATGTTGTCTTTTCCTTACAGTTACTGGACACAAGGGATGGGCAGAACTACTCACTGTTGGTAAAAGTTCAAAGATACTTAGTTCATTGAAATTAGCAGTTCATTTATATAGTTCAATAGTTGGGTCACTCGTTACCTGCAGCCATTAGGTAGGTCGTTCATTAATTATTCGTGACCGACCTACAGTTTGCGGTTCACTCGTCCAGCAGTTCGCGACCTACCTATAGCCTGCAGTTCACTCGTCCAGCAGTTCGCGACCTACCTATAGCCTGCAGTTCACTCGTCCAGCAGTTCGCGACTGACCTATAGCCTGCAGTTCACTCGTCCAGCAATTCGAAACCGACCTATAGCCTGCAGTTCAGTCGTCCAGCAGTTCGCGACCGACCTATAGCCTGCAGTTCAGTCGTCCAGCAGTTCGCGACCGAACCTATAGCCTGCAGTTCACTCGTCCAGCAGTTCGCGACTGACCTATAGCCTGCAGTTCAGTCGTCCAGCAGTTCGCGACCGACCTATAGCCTGCAGTTCAGTCGTCCAGCAATTCGCGACCGACCTATAGCCTGCAGTTCAGTCGTCCAGCAGTTCGCGACCGACCTATAGCCTGCAGTTCAGTCGTCCAGCAGTTCGCGACCGAAACTATAGCCTGCAGTTCAGTCGTACGAGAACTATATACCTTTACTGGAGACAATTCTTTATCTACTATCAATCTTAGAAAATGTTTCGTCATATTTGACAAGTGAAGTCAGTTTTCACAAACTTGTTCAAGTGACAAAACTTATGGGCGGACGAATAAGAAACAATTTTGAATATTTTTCAAACTGTCAGAAATGGGTAAAAAATATAGTTACTCATAAAATGAATCCTCTTTCATACTTTCTATCCATCCATTTATGCTGCTGATTTGTAAAGCTCATTTCCGACTGTAACGACTTTTCTATGAATGGTAGTGTGCCTCCATCTTGTTCTTTCCTCATGAATGAATGCAGATTAGTGTAGAAAGGATAAAGACGGGAGCAAATCATGTTGTCATGTAACTCGTCAGTTGGTATGTGTCATCTGTCAGATAAAGTCGACAAGAAAAGAGGCTGATGTTAGGTATTAGTGTTGAAGGGATTTATGAGGTGTGGCAAAAGTCGGTCCCTTGAATTTCAAAAAGATCCTCACACTTCATTTTATTCATCATCATCATCATCATCATCATCAACATCATCGGCTTCCGGTCACTTGCCCGGTCTGTTTGGAACATAAGCCTTTTCTCCATAAACTCTTTTTAATAACCAATTCCACTCCATCTGTCCAGCAAATGGTCTGTAAAAACCCCGTAAAGTTCCCTTATTCAAGCTGCTAAAAGTTATCGGCCTACCGTGTAAGCCTCTTAACACTTTGGTTAGGGTTAGGGAGAGGATTCCCACGGACAAAAACAATCCTTTACCCCGCCACGTTTGAGAAGCTGAGCTCAAACAGCTGCGTTGGGGTGGTTTTAAAATAATGTGAGTTTCCGAAACTTAGATTTTTTCCTGGTAAAAATTGGGGTTGTGCTACTCCTAGGGAATTTAGTTTGTTCCTTTTGGTAGATAGGCCTAATTTAAGGTGAGGTGGAAGGGGGAAGGCGAGTCAAGTAAGGGCAGGGGTTTATTTTCCGTTTTTATAGCAAAGTTAAATAATCAAATAATGGTCCGGTAGAAACAGAAACATACAGAGTTTAATTTTCTTCACCTCATGATATCAACAGTTGTTGGAAATTAATGACAAACTTTTTCTCTTCATTTAAAAAGTTTCTCGTGTAATGACGCTGTGCTCATTACAAATATTCAACAACTGTTGATATCACCATGTAAAGAAAATCCAACTTTATGTTTGTACTGAATCAATATTTTATTTGTTTTGGTCAAATAAATGTTTTGATGTAAAAACTGCGAAAAAACTTACCTTTTATCGCGTCCCCTACACTCCCACCTTATATAGATTACCACACGACTTACTAGCACCTAGGTATCTACTAATTGGATATCAGAATGCATCTGTCCAATAATAATAAAAAAATAGTTTCGTCAACAGCACTTGGAATTGAACCAGAGCCCCTTATACTCGTGATCGATCGCCTTAACCACTATTAGCCGCAGAGATAGGCTACGTATTTATATGTTTATTAGGCTACGTATTTATATGTTTATTTTATTTATTTTAACACCGCGTCTTACTACTTGGCCAGGCTATACGCTTATATACTAATTACAATATTGGTGTTAAGGATTAGGAAGGTTATATTTAACTGAAGTGTACCCGAATTTGTGTTGAGCGAGAGTGGAAAACTGTTTTAGAAAAAAACCTTCAGTACACTCGACTGAGATTCGAACCTCGATCTCCCCGTCATCGGCAGTCTAGTCTACTGAGAGAGTAGCGCCTTAGACCATGCGGCCACCGAAGTGAGTAATAACTATTTAAGTTTCCTATAACATTACCGATTATAATCGTTGAAGATCAACCTCAAATAATATTTTTAATTATTTGATATATATTGATTTTTGAGGAATATGTGGTTTTCTTACACGAACAACCTGAAAATTGTTAAGAGATCAACAAGTTGCCGACCCCTGCAGGAGTATTCCTGAGTTTATTATTTGACATCTCGAGTGCTTCCCCCCTCTCATCCATCCCCATAGTTTCCCTTTGGTATTCCCCAACTATTCGAAATCAAAACCCCGTGAATTAAACTTGTTTATTTTCTTGTTAAGTAACCTAGATGGCAAGTTAAAACTAATTACTATATCACAATGCACAATCATGAGCACCCACAAATCCCAGCCCCTCCTTATCACTCTGCAATAGTTACTCTTTTGTTTTATTAATTTTTATGAAAAAATTAAATTGTGTATTTGAGATTTAGATGCAATTTGCTAGATAAAAATTATAAAAAGCAGATTTCCGTCAATTTCCCCTTCAACAGCTTTCTTTTAATTTGGTTCTGATCAATAAACTTATGAAAAATGTAATGTTTCTTTTAAATGGGTTTAGCTACAACTAAATTTTAATTTTCATTCATTTTTCATATTTTTTTTTTTTTGGGGTGCTAAAATTGGGGTTCTTAATTGGGGTTCTTGAAACTTATAATAATTTGCTCAGAATTTTTTTTCAGATTCCCTCCCACAAGGTTAGATTCCTGAAAATTTATCTCAAGGAGGGGGGGCAGTGGGAGGTGCCACACCCCCGGCAGATGGGATTCCAATCCGCCCCTCATTTGGAAAGCCCACATGGGCGCCCTTGTGAACAATGACACCAGGCGGAATAGTTTATTATATTTTTGGACACAAAAATTACTCTTTCATGGAGGCTTTAATCTAATGATATTGACTATTGATTGTCGATATATTGTTTTAATGCAAATATCGACCAATTGTGTAGACAATTAAGTTGCACCCACCCCATATTAACCAAGACAATAAATAATAATATACCGGTATGGACTATATAAAATAATGTCTTCAAAATAAATGCACTTTTCCTCAAATATTTTTCTAGGGTTGTGCGATCAGGAATTTTTCACTTCGAGTAGAGTTGAGTTTGAATTAAAACGAGTTTTTTTTTAAAATTACGGGTGTAATAAAGTTTTTTTTTTCAAGATGAATTTATCATAGCTCGAACTTTTGAGTACTCACACACCCCCAAAAAATTTTTAAATGTTCAATATATAGTGAATATAAATGTTCTTAACATTAAAGTAAAACACTGACGATACTATTCAAAGAATCACCAAGAACGGTTGGTTTATGTTTCACGTGGGAGAAACAAAACGCGCTATGTCTATTCCGATGTTGTGATTGGCTGATCTTAACGGCAAGTAAGTTTCCAGTTTGAGAAAATTGGTATGTACAACACGAAACCAACTCGAGTACTCATCACGAACACGATTTACTTTCATTCAGGAATACAAAAACGTTTCATCAACGTTTTAGACCGTTCTAGAAGATACACTCGAGCACAAAACGAGATATCTTGGGATTAGGGGGCCCTAGTCTTAAGGCGTCACTCTCGTGTTGGAATGGCCTGCTGATGAAGGGGAGATTAGGGTTCGAATCTCTGTCAGGTCTACTGAGAGTATTTTTTTTTCTAAATATTTCCCACTCTCCATCCACGCAAATATGGGTAGTTTACTTCTAAAATGCTTTATTCCTCATCCTTAACCCAGGTAATAAGACGCGGTTATAAAAAAACCTTTTTCTGAATAAATTCTTCAAGCCTTTATCATCACACGCCATACAAACTAAAATATACCTAACACTAGTCACCCACATCGCTGGAAACACGGACTAAGGCTTTAAGATATTCTTATCTGAATAGTTATCGATGACTGGAAATTCGGGGTTCGATTCTCGACCGCGTGTTCTAAGCTGTTTTTTCCCCTTTAAACAGTTTCCCCACTTTTATTCCAACCCAAATCAGTGTTTAAAACCAATCTGTTTGGGAATATGACTATTGTTTGCTTACTAATACTATATCATCAATGAAGAAGCTTCTTCTGGCTTTAACTTACACTCCTACCGTAGATAGGGTATGGAGTAGTGTTTCTCAAAGTTTTGGTAACGGAGGACCCCTTCAAATTTAAGATACCACTGGGGCCTTGGTATTTGGGGGGGGGAGAGNGGGGGTGTTAAACATTATGCAGAAAAAAAAACACAATATTTTTATACATTTTAATTTTACGAGTATAAATACTAGACAAAAATAATTTATTAAATTAAATGCTCGGCAAAAATATCATATAATTACATTTAATTGGTAAGAAATAATTTGATACTATTTTCTAATAATTGTTAAGATTTGTTTCCTGGGGATGTAGAAAAAATGAGCTGTCAGTATTTTTGCAGTTTTTATAGAAAAACACTATGTGTGGTCTTAATAAATAAAGTATTTCTCCAGTAGTAACATGGAGTTTAATTTTCTTCACATGGTGATATCAACAGTCGTTGAATATCTGTCATGAGCATAGTGGCATTAGATGAGAAACTTTTTAAATTAAGAGAAAAAATTGTCATTAAATTCCAGGACACCCTTGACAGATATTTAACAACTGTTGATACCACCATGTGAAGAAAATTATCCGCTTATGTTCCTACTGGAGAATTATATATTATTTATTTTGTACAAAAAATATTTTGCTATAAAAACTGCAGATATGCTTCCCTAGCACTCGTTCTCAACATCCCCGCCTTAGGGTTGACACAGACTTCCTTTTATATGAGGCTTATGTCTACCTACTGAGGAAATAAATAAACCATAACCTAATATAGATATTTCCTTTTTCATTTCAAATTGTAGTATTCTTTGACTTATTATTATTATTATTATTATTGCTAAACTTCCTGGGTTCCTGCGGACCACTTGGTAGGCCGCCGTGGACCACACTTTAAGAAACGCTGATCTAGGTATAGTAGTTTTTTTTTCTAGCTGTCAGATAAAGGTCATTCATATGAAAATTGTACTCTACCTTTCTTGTATGCCTCGTGATACCATCGTAATTGCGATGGTCTTGAGTTCTATCTGCTACGCTAAATTCAAGGTTGCATCGCGCAAATCACACTTAAATACACCAAAATAAATTCATGTGTTTATTTTACAGCGTGAAGAAAATGGGTATCAACCCAAGAATAAGTTGGGTTAAATATTCACTATACAAAAAAAAAATAATGAAACTAAATATATCAAGTTATTTAATTTAAATAATATTTTGATTTTTGGACTTGAAAATGCGGAAGGGATAGGAAAAAAATCTTACGTTTTCAGCAGATTATTTTTAATTTAAATTTTGATAATTTTAATCGAGAACTTAAAAACAACTTATGTTGCATGCATACAATAAGAACTAGTATGAAGTACAATCATTTAGAAAACATAAATATTTCTTTGTAGTAAACATTGATAGCATTTTAATATATTATTATTATTATTATTATTATTATTATTATTATTATTATTATTATTTAGATCTTGTAACTATCAAAAATGACGGCTTCACTTCAAGTGATTTGAGGAATTTGAAGTTATTTACGTACCTCCACATTTTGGGAATATTAAAGTAATTTTAGTAACTTTTGTAACTGTCAGATAAGGCTCTTCTTACTGTGTTCCTACTACAGATATACACACGCTAGAATAATTAAACAAATAATGTGCATCAAATGCAACAACCATTTATATCTACAAGATTTTAAAGCACTGCCAAATTTAATTTACTATAGTAGGATTTTTACAGGAAGAGGATTTCTAGCAAATACAAACATTTGGTTTTTGGTCAACATTAACATTTTACTAAATTAATTATTATAAGTGTTATTTATATGAATTGATTATATCTATCAAAAGTGACAATGGCAGATACCATTACTCTACGTATGAATATGTGAATTTAGATCCAGAGGCTTTTCTAGCTGTCAGATAAGGTTCTTTCTATGAAATTGGAATGTAACGAGAAACACCTTTAAAATAAAATAAAAACTTTGAAAAAAGATGTTTGATTTTTTGTACACCCTCACATTTCGGGAATGAGTTGTTCGGTTCATGTTTGGTGCTTTAGAGTGCAGCTTCCATTCGAGTGTTAAGATACCAAGTACCTAGTTTATCTCCTTTGTGTACTG
>CABFWO010000893.1:207024-231246 GCA_902155825.1 Timema genevievae
GGGGGGGGGAGACAAATGTCTAGCCAACCTTAAAATTATTTGAATTGACTTATTGATGACAAAAAATTGAAGTAAGATTTATGAACATAATGGGTTTGTAAAGGCGTGCATTCATTTATTTCTCTACTACTTTTTTTTACTACCCTTTTGGGATATACGCTTATGTACTAATTATGCCAATATGTTAGGTATGAGTAAGGTTGAATTTAGAGGAATTGCACACACATTGGTGTGGAATGAGAGTGGAAAACCATTTAGGGGAACCGCCCTCAGTGCACTCAACCGGGATCAAATTCTGATCTCCCTGTCATTCCTGCCTATTATGAGAATAGCTTGTTAGACTGTGCGACCACTGAAGCAGGTGTTTATTTATTATTATTACCATTACTACTACCACTAATTATTATAACTATTATTATCATTATTATTCATTTAATCAGTTGAAATTATTTTACAGAAATAATAATTAACATTTTCCATCTCACATCTCCACCTATTACAAGTTCGTTCCTTTTGTCTTTGAACTTTGACTTTCATTGCGCCCTGTCCTTGAGCTCCCAGAATTTTCTTCTTTCCTTCAAGTCCTTTGATATTTGAATCCTCCTCCTTCCTAAGCTCCTCTTCCCTCAAACTTTCCTTCACCCACCTTAGTGGCGTTGTTAGCTAACGCGCTAGTCATGTTGAGCTAGACCGCCGAGGACGGGGAGATCGAGGTTCGAATCTCGGTTGGGTGAACTGGCGGGGTTCTTAAATGGTTTTCCACTCTACCTCCACGCAAATGTGGGTTCACTTCCTCTAAATTCAACCTTCCCAATTTCTAATCCATAAGCGTAATTAGTACTTAACCATATAACCCAAACGGGTAGTAAGACACAATGTTGAAAAAAAAAACTTTCCTTCCATGATGGTATGCATTTAATAATAATTCTATTTCAACCATTTTCTTAACAGTTAGATTTAAAACTAATGTTTTCAGTTATAGTTTAACAATGTTTTATAAAGTACTTTATTCCCATTTAAAATTTGCTCAAATAGTTGTTTGTGCTTGTAGAATAGGCCTACTTTATAGATAGATTTGATGTATTTTATCACTTTACTGGTTACAGAAATAATATACCAGAGGTACTGGTAGTAAAATTATTGGTTCAACATAACATAATAGTTTTTAAACTAAACATTGAAAGGAATATAGAAGGGCAAGGCCTACACATTCACCAGAAAATTGTAGGCCTCAAAGTTCACCATTAAAACACAACAAAATAGTTTCTAAGCTGAATGCTGATAAATGCATTGAAATAAATTAACATTTATGTTATTGTTTCCGAAATGAATCCAGTATAAGCTATGTTTGGTATTTAAGTTTTTAAAATGATGTCACAACTGCGAAGATGATCTGTGAACATTAGAGTACTTGGTAACTTACTATAAAAACACATTTTAAAAGGATTTATTTTTGTAAATTGAGTTTAAAATTGAAAGTTGTTAGTATATTAGATTTATTTTTCAAATGTAAATTTTAATACTGTTTTTATCTGTTGATTGTCTTGGCTGGTTGTAGAAATATTGTTGTCACAATTTAAAAACCTGTAGTGATTTATGGGTAATTTTAAGCACATTGATGGGATATGGATTTGAAAACGTTGAAAATAAATTAAACACAAAAGTAATAACCTATTGTGTGTGACTTTATCGACAACATATAAACATATTAGTGTTGGTTTTATTTTATCTAACAAAACAGCTTAACGCGCCATTCTTTAAAACGTGTTTATTATTTTTGTTCAAAATAACCTGTAAGGTTGATCCTAATAAACCAATCTTAGAATGCATTTATCGGTTAGTTAAAGCTAAATTAAAAGTATTTTGAGAAAAGTATTTCAATATTTGTAAATGGTCTGTAGTATTGGATTAATAAATCCTTTTTAACACCACCCATGGTGCACCTGTCTTGTCAAATAATATTTGATCTGACCTTAATTAATAAATGTACAGTTTTTTTAGCATCACGTCTTACCACCCACTTGGATTATCCGCTAAGTACTAATTACACTAATGGTTTTAGGGATTTTGAAGGTTATATTTAGATGAAGTCTACCCGCATTTGCATGGAGGGAGAGTGGAAAATCATTTTGGGAAAACCACCCTCAGTACATCAGACCAAGATTCATACCTCGATCTCACCGTCATTGACAGATTAGTATACTACGAGAGTAGGGTGGTAGACCATCAAAGGGGGTTTTTGTTCGTTCTTTTTATTTTTACATGCACCTTATCTTACTATCTACTAGTTCAAGCTATCCACATAACTACTTTAATGAGACAGGGATTAGGAAGATTCCTCGGTCCATCTGATTGCCAAACCCTTCCTTCACCTCTGACAAGATGTTTATTAATCACAACTTGTGAATGTGAAGAATGTCAGGCTTCCACCGTGGTTCGGATCTCACGTTATACTGTAGGTCCTCCATTTCATCTCACAATCACCCTACCATTACACATTAGCGTAAGTGCGTATAACCCGAACGGGTAGTAAGACGCGGTGCTAATAATAATAATGATTAGGAAGATTGAGTTTAGAGGAAATGTACTATAGCTTACTGCATTTTTATGAAGGGAGAAAAGAAAACCATTTTGGAAAAACCACCTCACTATTCCCGGTTGTGATTCAAATCCTTACCTACTCCTCCCCTCCGTCTCCTCCATCTTTACATGTAGCCGAGCCACTGGTGTGTGTGTCATATTTATTGTTAAACACATACAAGTATTATTAAGTATATATTTACTGTTGTTAAACAAGTAATATTTTAAAAATAGACTCAGATGTGCTTGAAAGTATTGAGTTTAGTTCCAAATGATGACTACCCCCCAGAGAAATTGGTTCAAAACCTGGCAGGATCATAATGTAATCGCCACCGGGTCTAAAAGTAGTCAAGCTCTGAGAGAGTCAAAATCCACATAGGGCTCAAATAACCCAACTTACATTCAAGCATATGTAAAAACCACACGGAGGAAGTTGTTTTCATGTAAACTGTCTTCTTGGATTGAGCTATCTAAAGATAAGGATAGAGAGTGATGAGGTAGACTGGATAGAACTAGCTCAAGATAGGGATAGGGTGTGATGAGGTATACTGGATAGAACTAACTCAAGATAGGGATAGGGTGTAATAACATAAACCAACTTAAGATAGGGATGGGGTGTAATGAGATGGACTGGATAGAACTAACTCAAGACAAAGATAGGTGAAGTACTTTTGTGAGTACAACAATAAATGGGGTGGTAGGGATTGTGAAGTTAAAACAATATTATTTCAATTTTTATAGCAAAATTTTCTTTTTGCAAAATAAATCAAATATTTCTATAGTAGAAACATAGTTTAACTTTCTTCACGTGGTATTCCTAGTTTCTTAAAACCTGGTGAGGGCTTTTTCTTTTAATTTAAATAGTTTGTCATCAAATAATAATATGATCACGAAGAATATTCAAAAACTGATATGATTATCTGTGTAGAAACTTAATTCCTATGTGAATATTGGAGAAAGATTTGATTTATTTCACAAAAAAATAAATAAATAATAAATTCAATCATTAGTTAATCAATTTTTCAATTGGTTTGCAGCAACTCGCCACTTTTTCCCATTCTGGGCCAACTTTTTATATCTGTTTGCCTTCTTTAGCCAACATCATTCGCTGAATTATGTACTCCAGTCTTGGTCTACCTCTTGGATTTCTCCCTTACACATCTCCTTATATAACTATTATCTTCGTCAAACTATCATGTTTCATTAGATGGCCTACCATTTTAACTATTCTTTGCTGTAAACCTTTACAAACTTTCCTTTCTTAATTTCTTTTTCCTAGCACTTATGTATTAGAGACAATCTCCACCGATGATATTTTCAATATTCTTCTGTAGCACCACATTTCAAATGCTTTTAATATTTTCCTTTCAGTTGCGCCAATGGTCCATGTTTTAGATTCCATGCTATGAAATCTGTAAAAAATACTTAACTTTTTTTTTTTGCCTTCCCTTCCAGCACTCATTAACAACGACTAATGTATCATACAAGAACTATTTCTCCCAACAAAACCCGAATAAGAAATAAAATCCTGCCCCTGATCTCTTCATGATTGACACAAATAAACAAAAAACAAAAAAACATGTTCTCAAGTTTATTTATTTTTTCACCAGTACATTCTCCCCCCCCCCTCCTTCCCTTCCCACTCCTTTCCCACCCTAATCTTGGCTATCCACATTTACTCTTGTAAAATAGAAGGGATGATAAGAAGACAGAATATAAAGGAAATGTTCTCGAATTTGTATGGATGAAGATTAAACCATTTAGTAAAAACCACTTTTAGTATACCCGGCCGGGATTCAAGCCCCGAGCTCTTCGTCAACAACTAACCATACAGACTTCTAGACTGCTTTCCAACTGATCCAGGTTTCTCCATTGTACCAATAACATATGTATAAAAATACCCATAGGTAGTAATGGTTTAAAAAAAAATATATATATATATTTTTTCCATTGTATTTCCTTACCAGTTCAGGTCATACTCATATGTATTGTTTGCACTAATGAGGTATAGATAAGAAAGGTGAAGTTTATCTTGGTTGTACACGTTTGTGTAGAAAGAGATTAGAGAACCATTCTGGAAAAATCAGACTCAGTACACCCAGCTGGTGCCGCGCACCTATATACAGTACCTATATATAGGTGCTCGGCACTGCACATGTACTAATGGCAAGCACTTTCTGTGATGTAGGACCGTTAATGATGACCCTCAGAACGTATTCGCATTTCTAGATGGGTTGGTTTGTTGTTTAATATTAATTGTGTTATGTTCTGCTGACATGCTCTAAGATGTCTAGGTGTGCAGTGCCTGCGCACCTGACTCCTATGCCACCTGTTGTACACACATGCTTTAACAGCTTTCCTTTCACGGCGCTTGTACGCCGAAACTTTGCCAAAACTTAATGGTATTAGCTTAGTTTTCCAGATGTAAGTTTAAAGGGATTTTGTATCACTTTTGTTCAAACAAGATATTTATTGTGGAGTTTGGGCTATGAGTTTCCGAATATCCCTTATATCATCTAAGCATCTTACTTTGTCAACAAAATTAGTATCTTTAAATTATTTATTTGATTTTAAATAACGAAACAAATTACTAATTTGATACACTAAATAAAGTTATATTAACCAAAATGACCAGATAATAGTAGTTACTTTTAATTAATAAATACATAAATTAGAGTGTCCCAAAATAGTAATTAAATACCATTTGTTATTTCAGTACAAATAAAACTTGGGAATTTATTTGACTAAAATAAATTATTTTTACCAAACTTCATCACAAATGAAAACACAACACAGAACGATGGACACTCAGTTGAATATTAATGATAGGATGAGATACTCTTTTTAAACATATTTTCATATTACTGGGGTTTAATAAAGATTCCACTCGACATTTTGCCACACATTATATTACTAAAAGAGATCTGTAGCTACTTTTATTTAGCGATTGTTAGAAGTGCTAGAACATATTAATGGAACGGTTTGCTATTAATTAGTATAATTAATGTAACGTCCATCAATATTTAACAAAACAATATTTTCCTACTTTACAGCCCCATACATACATTAACACTTATCGGTAATTATCTTCCTATAACTATTCTGAAAAACACTATCACTCTTTTGTAAAAGTAATAAATATGTGCAATCAGCCTAGGTTATTTAATTATTAAATATCATCAGAGTCCATTGTGTGTCTTTTTGATCTATTAACTGGCTTTGATACTTTGATGTTTCCAATTCTTTGATCTGTCTGAATGCAAATGAACATTAATTTCAAAACATTTGTAGGCTACTTTTTCCTACCACAACCTTGATCCTCTATACATTTAAATAGGGGAGATTTCATTCTTGCAAAGTTAGATTATTCGCTCATGTTGTCTATCACCTCAACGCTCTTGATAAATCAGAGCCATGTTTATTTCACGTTCTAGATATGAATCTCCGCATTGCTGAGGTGTTTTGTTTCTTCACAACGCTATGCAAATACTATAAAATAGCTTAGTTCTGGTTTGACTCACAAATTAAGTGGTGAAGTAGGAGGTAGACTTCATTGAAACATTCCTCTCAGGTATGTAGATTTATATAAAACACAAGGGGTAAAATCTAAATGTTGAATGAATACAAATATGCTGTCGTTACCCCCTTTCCTGCGGGCCTAACCTGTCAGGATAGCTTGCGGGGAAGGAGAGGGACTGCGGTAAAATAGATATATGGGTTCGTAATTTATAGAAGGTGTTGGTTTTTAGGGTTTTATTAATAGTACTATGAGTTATTACAAAAATGTGATGCGAAAAAGATGTTAGAAAATGACATAAAACTTTGACGTAGAAGCGCGTGAAAGAACTGGCTTAGTAAGGAACACCTAACCTGGATTGACTGACCCCTCCACGGATTCAGACCCGGTACGTTGGGCACGACGGTTGCCCTCCAGCACACGTACCCGATGACCCGATGTTCTAATCCACGTGGCCCTGAAAACGGGCAGAGTGACCCCTCTGAATAGATATTATTGTGTCAGCCTCGATAGCTCTAAAACAGAAATATTTATACTTAAAATCGGCCCAGTTGCCGAGACAACGAGAACAAGTTGTTATGAGTTGTCAGGTTTCATCCTAATGTTTACTAACTCATAATAAAAATTAACCTAGACCATTTCTTACGCTCACTTCTTTCAACACTATTTATTATGTTTTTCTTAGACACATATCCCAATCTACGGCAGGGTGATTGCAATAAGTTACTATAGTATACATTACTCGTTGATACTTTCAAAATATTTAGATTAATTTGTAAGTGCCTGGGTAGTGCCTCTTCTGACACTGATTTTGTGGTAATTGCTTGGTTTTTTTAAAACTTTCTTTTTATTTCCTTTTTAGAAATTCAAGAACCATATTCACATCATTGCTTGTGCAACAGCTTCAAAATTAAGATATTGTTCTATAGGCTGAAGACACGTACTGAAGGTGTCTGAACATGGAGAGCCAAATGATGTAGTACATTTTGTGACAGTTACAGGTGTGTGTGGGAATAATTCACTGTACATCCGGTGTATAGACCCTATTATTTATATCAATCTCCTTTGAAAGGTAAGTTTTAGTTTTGTTAATATTTTTATGACTTTTCCCTCCTTAAAACAACAAAGTTAATATGGTTGTGAAACACTCTAGAAGTCTATACTGAATATTTCAAAAAGGGATAAGAATACGGGAGAGGGAAGGAGATTATGTAATGATGAGTTACATAACATTTACTCATCACAAAACATTGTTAGGATAATCAAGTCTCATAGATTACGGTGGGCAGGATATGCAGCGCGAATGGAAGAATCTAGAACCATGTTCAGGGTAATGACTGCAAACCCAATGGGAAGAGATCATAAAGAAGACCAAAATGAAGATGAGAGAATAGCATTAGAATGGACCTGAAAGAAATAGGGTTTAATGAGGTTGACTGGATAGAATTAGCTTAAGATAAATATAGGGTGTAATGAAGGGGACTGGATGTAACTAGCTCAAGATAGGTATATGGTGTAATGAGGGGGACTGGATAGAACTAGCTCAAGATAAATATAGGTTGAAATGAGGGGGACTGGATAGAGCTAGCTCAACATGAGGATGGGGTGTAATGAGGTGAACTAGATATAGCTAGATTAAGATAGGGATAGGGTGTAATGATGTGGACTGGGTAGAACTATCTCAATATATAAATATGGTGCAATGAGGTGGACTGAATAGAACTAGCTCAAAATAGGAATAGGTGGCGTGAAAGTGCGGCAATGAACTTTCTAGTTCCTAATGCCATAGAATAAGTAGGTAATACCATTTTACGTTTTCTGAAAAGTTCTGAAAACATTTCAAACTGAAACATTTACATTCATATACTGTGTCGTTGTTTGTATTATAATTTATTTATATTTGCATATTTAATTTCACAATAACCTAATTTTATTTTCTCTTGACACCTCGGAGGGAAAGTATTGTGATCATCAAAACAATTGAATACGAGATTTTGATAAATGTTGACGTTTCAGGATCCCCTGAAAGATAAAAAGGGGGTTTCGCGATGCCACGTGTATGTCTGTCTATACCTCGGGCTAAAGCCAAAACCTTTTTTACCGATTGGGCTGAAACTTGGTGTTTGGGGTTTTCATAAGTTCCCTCTAAGGAGTTTTTGGAATTAGACATCTAATCATAAAATTAAGGGTATTTTACTGAAGGACAAAAAGAGAAACTCGATTTTCTCTAAATTGACTATAAAGACTTCGATTAAATTTTCTATTTAGACACTGCTTATCGTTATAAACGAGAAGGAAATTCTTATTTTCTAATGAAAATTAATTTGAGGATAGTTTAAATCAATGAAATTTTCCAAATTTTATTATTTCTTCGCAACTATTTGAAATACAAAATAACCATTGTGAAGTTGTAGTACTATTAAAGATGATTTTTTTAAATGTATTTCAAATATATTTCTGAGCTATAAACAAATATATCTACTTCTTTAATTCAGGTATTTGAAAATGAATTTAATTCTTATGTTCTTTGGTGAACAAAGAAGTTTCTCTTTTATCACTTTTTCTGTAACAGTGTTCCTAGTTCTCAATGCCATAGAGTAGCCATAAGTAACAGTTTATATTATTTCATTTATGATATTTGGTGTAGTGTTTCTACAACAATGTATAGACCTATTATTTATTTTCACCATTCATATGAGTGTTTTTTAACTGTATATTTTAAGATAAAAGTGAGAGAATGTTTTATTTGTGACAAGTAATGTACTAACGTAAAATAATCAACGAGAGGCAGGTCCCCTCCAATTAGGATTAATTGACATATTTACATGTTCTAGAATTAAAGTTAACTCTGGGATGAACTATGAACTAATCCGACACACTGTGAAATGTTTTGGGATTCAATTTTTGGTTTACTGACAATCGATTATTGCTTGTTCAATGTGTATATTAGATAATTTAATCGGGCCGACCAGACAATAACAAACTACCATTAAGGATTTGACAGAAGCCTTTACGGTAATTAATAGATACAAATAAGACAGATTTAAATATTAGAATTCACATTTTGATTATTATGTATGTTGAAAATGCCAAAAGATTTGAGAATTTGTAGGCAATGGACCTTCAAAAGATTTTTCATCTCTATATATATGAATGCTATTGCGATGTTTTTCAAACCTTGACTATGTTTAAGTTTAACTTAATCAATTTATGAATTTCATTCGGATTTTATAAATTTACTAAGATGATCTTAGTGTCTTTTTAAATCTCACACAACTCATATCCATAGTTTATATTTTATCTGGATAAAGAGTCATAAAAATTAATGTAGGTAAAGTAAATAACATTAGATAAAGAGGTAGTAATCAAATATTTAGGATACATATTGCAGGTTTGGTTGTAGTTCAATGAATAGATCAAAGGTAATGAGATCATACAGTCACACACAGTTTAAATGAGTGGCTCGTAAGTTTAAATTATCTATTTTTTCCAGATGTCCTGAAATCCAAACATTTACTATATAATTGGATTTTATAGCGAATTCAATAGAAAACAGATATTAACAATAAATATTATTTTCACATTCAATAAATCTTGTAAATTATCAAAATCATCTTAGAAACATTTATTTTTCCCGCGGTACTATTTTTGTAACACTTTAATCGACAATTTTCATTATGATTTCATATCAATATTCACTTAACTGAAAAACAATAATATATTCATAACTATATCAGCTTAGGTTAAACAGTTAAAGTTTAATGCTGAAAATAAATTTTAAAATCGAACCTAAAATAAAAATGTACGTAAAGACAAACTATTTTATCAGGGGGATTTGTTTAAGCATACATTCATTTGATATGTATTTGTGTTGACAATTTAAATATAAAATTTACATTGAATATTACAAGATTACAAAAAAAATTACTAAACATCGGTTCTTTGTCATGTTCATAAAATCATTAGTTTGTTTTTTTGGATTTTCAGATGCTTCAGTACCAAATTGTTTTGCCTATTCTGCTAGCAATAACAATTTTTAATGGCTATGGAAAAAGTGGACTCCCTACCACACCATGGCAACAAGGTTTAATTATTTCTAATTTCACTATAAGTATCAATCACATTATTCATAAATATTTCCTAGATACATTTTATTTTCTTGTAATAGACCATGAAGGTGACTCCAGTAGTAAAGTCACTGATGACATTTTAAGAAATGTCCACAACTCTAAGTCTACCCAAGTGGTATCTTTACACAATCATTCACAAGCAGATAAATTCACCAAACTTATACGCCGTGATAATGTTGAGAACAGTGTTGGTTTTATTATAATTAGAAATACAGCTGATAGCAAGTGTTTTGCAGACATCCAATGGAAAAGATCAGCTTTCTGGAACCCTCAAGCATTATTTCTGTTGGTCGTAACTACACATTTCACAGAGAGGACAGGAGGAATTAGCGAAATTAGCGAAATTTTGAAAGATTGTTGGGATAGGTTCAATATACTCAACATGGAAGTAATATTCTGGCACCATAATTTTTTCAAAGGAAAAATCAACAACTTGGACTCGAAAAATTCTTGTCTCGAAATGAATTCACTCAGCTACAATCCATTTAACGAAAAAACTTATAAGGTCAATTTATTAGATAAATCTAAAAATAACAATGCAAATAAAATGTTTCAAAATAAACTTAGAGATACTAAAGGGTTTATAATAGAAGCACCAATCGGAACATCCCATGTGCTTCTTTTTGATTATGAGGATGGGTCAAATGAGAGTATCCCATTAGGTGGGCCAAATGGTAAGATATTCAATGCTATATTAGAAAAAATGAATCTAATTGCAAATATCTCTCATTATGAAACCTATGATGAAATTGTTTCCAGTGAAGAGACAACATTGTCGAGAGGATTATATCCTCAGTCAGGAATGGGCTTGTACTACATTATTCAAAGATCAACTTATCCTCATGATCAAGACTGCGTCACATTTATTGTACCTAAATCTCTAGAGGTTCCAAAATACATGAACCTTATATTGCCTTTCTCGACACTAATTTGGTTATTGTTTGTTTGTAGTAACATTTCCATGGCTGTCATTTGGAAAACATTGATTATTTTCGACGTTTTTGAAAACAATATCAAATTACAAAATAATGTGTTTTTGGATTCATTGCACATGTCAATAGGAGGTTCAGCCCAATTGCCGCCTTCTTTATTTCATCAGAGATTTGTTATCATGATGTTTTTGATATTCAACTTAATCATAAATAACACATACACAGGAAAGCTATATGGTTACCTCACAGTCCCCACATATTTACCAGATATGAACACTCTGGAGGAAGTTGCCGATTCTGATCTTAGAATATCCGTCATGCTGATTGGATACACCGGTGTATCAGAAGTCGCAGAAACTTTTGATTTGACTGACAAGATTTTATACAAGTTGATTATGAAGATCTTATACATCAACGATGATGACGAAGCTCTAGATATGATCGCTTTCAGCAGAAACATAAGTAGGGGCACTTTAAAATACGAAGGACGCACCCTGATCGACAAACCAGAATATTTCCACAACGGCAGATCACTTCTTCATGTCATGGAAGAATGCTACTGCTCAATTTTAAACGTTTTCGGTACAGTCGAGAGACATTCTCCTTTCTTGACCAAATTTAACGACATCATTGTGCGTTTGAATGAAGCTGGGTTCGTCCAGCAATGGAAAAAAGACCTCCTCTACAGAGGCCTGCTGTTATCTAACAAGAACAGCCACGGCTCTGAACCTCCTGTGCTCACCCTTGACCATCTTCAAGGGGTGTTTTTCCTTCTGGGTCTCGGACTGAGCATGGCGAGCACAATTTTCTCTGTGGAAATGGTAATTCACTGTTTCGGGATTGTTTCCAAATCTATATAGATGAACGATATATTTCAAGAGCTCTTTGATTGGTGAATAACCCCCTCTGAACTCAGAAGGAGGACCATGCTGCAATCACAGACTAAAATTGAATTATTACTTTAAAGGTTAATATTATTAATATTAACTATCTCTAAATATATCGTGTGTACTACATAATGTTGATATATTTTATAATATACAATATATGGCATTATTTAACACCTTATATTCTAAATAATAGTTAAAATAAAATCACTTTATTGAAATATATAGCACCCCGTTCACGTTATACGCATATATAGGGATGAAGAAGGTTGAATTTTAGAGGAAGTGTACCCGCATTTGCTTGGAGGGAGAATGGAAAACCGTTTAGGAAATACCCCCTTAGTACACCAAACTGGGATTCGAGCTCCAATCTCCCGATCACCGGTGGTTCAGTTTATTGCGAGGGTGACACCTTAGATCATTCGGCCAGCGAAGTGGTTTTTGCTTTAAATAATTTGAGCACAATGATCACTTGCTTGCATATATAAAATAACAAGTACAGACTGGTATTGCTTGATATGTAATTTTAGGCACTTGTAAAAATAATTCTTAAGAAGGTATCTGACATATATAACTATCATTAAAATAATTATGTTGTTTATTCATATTAGAATGAAGGTGTAATGTGGTGGACTAAATACAACTATCTATAGATAGGGATAGGGTGTAATGAGGTTGACTGAATATAACTATCTCAAGATAGTGATACGTGGCATAATTTCGTAAATGTGGCATTGAACTTTCGAGCTACTAATGCCAAGGAATAAGTAAGTAATAAGTTACTTAATTGTAAACTAATCTTTGATTGACAGAGGGATTTATAACGTGTTAGTGATGCGTTTCAAATAAATCCATGTATTCTTTCAATAGATGGTGTGACCTAATAAATAAAAGTGTTTTATAAAATAATCTGTATTCCCAGATCAATGAAAAATTACCGCTGACACTTCAAGAATAATAATATTATAGGTTTTTATATATTAATGAAATTAACTAGAGCTACCCATTGCATTTGTAAATAACTAGCCTATTTATTTAAAGTATGAAGATAAATAGTGTGTTTGACTTTAATGTGGGCTTTAGTTTGTAATTTGTGGGGCAAGTATTTTCCCCTGGTCTCTTTGATGATACACGTATGGATGTTATCTTAATATCTTCTTATTGACGAGGAGAGAAAGAATTTCGAAGGTGATAAGTTCTAAATCTCTTCAGATACAAGGTGTATAAAAAAAGTGGGTACACCATGCCCGGTTTTAGAGCTTATTATTACTATTACTATTACTATTATTATTATGCAAAGCAATACAAAGAGATCAAGTAAGATTTCATCCAAAATTATTTCATCAAATAGCTCAGGGGACACATTTCCCTCGGGCATTATTTGTTTTGTTGTTTATTTTTCTAAATACAATGTGCATGAAAATTCTTTACTCGTGTGTGTAGCTGTATTATCATTCGAGATTGGAGGAATTGCTTTAATATAAGGTAATCATTTTCAAATAGTTATATGACATAATATTATCTTTATATGAACCATCAATTTAATTTGATAATTTATAAAATGAGAGTTTATTGTTCATTTATTTTTAATAATAATAATTTAATTTAAATAAGTATTATAATTCATAATTTTATTTACGAATAAAAATTATATATAAAATATTTTATTTTTAAGTAAATACATACAATATTATGTATAAATATAAATAAACTATATGGTATCAGCCCGAAATCAAGCCATACCAACCGAGCGGCCGTCATCTGTTGAGGGAAGATATTGTCAACCTCTGCTTCTAGAGGGTGTCATGTCAGCATGATGAACCATTAGGCCTTTAATCTCAATTTTCTACACTGGAGCCGCTACTTTTTTAAGAATAAATATATAGTTAGAATATATGAATGAAAAGATATATTTTAAATTATATTACATAATTATATATATTAGCTGAATCCCCGTTTTTCGCACGGGATATTGTGTTATTACTTACTTTTGGATGGAAACTGGGAATTTTTGTTTGAATTTTAATAGAACCCGAGAAACACCGCGAGGAGGTGACCATGTATCTTTTCTCATGGGGAGTTTTTCCACCCCTTAGAAGCATCTACTGGTTTAAAAATAGTTGCTATATTTTTTCGAAGGTATTATTAGAACAAACTTATAAGATTATTATCCTCTAAACGCTTAAAAATAGTTTATAAAGAAATATCGTTGATTAGGGCAGCTACCACGATTTCACCCCCTTAATCACAAAACATCGGAATGAAACATCTTTACTTTTTCTAAATAGCTTATAAGGAACACCTGTGCCAAATTTCTGCCCTCTATCTTCGTGGGAAATGTGAAAATTAGTGATGAGTGAGTCAGTCAGTCAGTCAGGACTTTCGCTTTTATATAAAACGGTTATCTAAAACATTCCATCAAACGTTGGAAGGCTATTCCTTGGGTGAAAATAGAATAATACACATCAGAAACCTAGGGTCCTTCTTAAATATTAAGGGTGGTATACACCCCTAAAGACCGAGCTAAAACGACTGTTGTGTGAAATATTATGAGAACTGCTTAGGGTATTACAACGAATCTTTGTATACTACTTATTGAAACCTTGATCATTAATAAACTAAATGTTCTGTTACCGTTACCCACCCCCATCATGTAAAAGGGATAATGATCAAGGTTTCAATAAGTAGTATACAAATATTCGTTGTAATACCCTAAGCAGTTCTCATAATATTTCACACAACATACGTTTTTAGGGTTATATACCGCCCTTAATATTTAAGATGGACCCTAGGTTGCTGATGTGTATTATTCTATTTTTCACCCAAGGAATAGCCTGCCAAAGTTTGATGCAATGTTTTAGATATACGTCGTATATACCTGTAAACCCCTTGCGAAACTTTCGCTAACTCAGCCTTCCTCTCCCCCCCCCACAAAAAAAAGATTTAGAATTTTTTTGGGTTGTTGAAATTAAATACTCAGTGAAGTGTATACATAAAATGGCAAAGTGAGTTTATTAATGTGAACGTATTTACAGTTTAAAAAACCTCTTCGTATACAGTATTTGATGTCAGAATGCAATCATCTTGAATTTTTTGTTTGTCATTATCGGTAATTCAAAAGAAACAAGAGCAAATCGTTGGTATGGCTTCAGCCTTGTTAAATTCTAAGCAAGATCAGTGTTAGAGGATGGGCCTGTCTTTCGGTATGCAGTTACGGGAACTGGATGGAGAACAACACTCAATCTCCCAAAAATTGATGTCCGATGTTCTGTATTACGGGAAAATGAAATAACTAGCTCACTTTTCCACGGTACAGTTATCACCTAGTTGACAAACTTCTCATTTTTACTCTCAACCATCCTAGATATCATCCTCAACTTGAAGTCATTATTCCCCCGCACCCTCTCCCATGCAAAACCAAGAAACCTTATTGACATACACCCAATTGTTACCCAATATTACGTACCAATCACAACGCAATTTACCCAATACAAATCACAACGGTCATGATTTAAATGAGTTTTTGCAGTTTGACAGAAAAATACAATAAATAATTAATTTTTACTTTTTAATTTTATTTGTACGTCACTTTTAATTTTTATGATTATTTACTTTTTATGTATATAGTATTATATTTTACTTTTTTTGTATTTGATTAGAAATAATTGTATACAGTGTATATAAATAAATGTGTACTTTTTATATATACAGTATTATATATATTTTTTTGTATTTGATTAGAAATAATTGTATTTGTAATAAAAATTTTTTACTGATACTTCACTATTGACCAGGATTTCAATAATTTGTAAAATGCAATTTAATTTTCACTTACCTTAATATACTTCTTCAAACAAATGCATAGAGACTCGCAGGTCTCGGGCACGATTAATAATAACTGGGGTGATACGGCTGAGCTGAACTTCAGGTTAGCGTACTTCCGTCCAGTTGCTAAAAATGTTAGTGAGGCAATTAACATTTCTTCTGCACTAATGGATTATCGCAAAATGGTATTACGTTTTTCTATGAACGGCTTTACCATTTTTAGCAATTTCATAAAACATTGTTCATTCATTCGTAAAAAAAATTCGGAAATCGTCCGAGTTAAATTGCTTCAACAATATCGAATGGGTACATTTCTTTCTTTCCTTTAGACACTTTTTTGCCCAAAATTTCCTTTCTTGTGGAGGCTATTGGAGGATCAACAATGTTGTAAGAGCAACCCCAATTTTTTTATTTTTCGACAAAAGAGGTGACATTACGAGGGTGTGATCAGGTCGGGAGTCGTAGTGGTACTAACCAATGACAATATCGGAAGAAAGAAATTGTAAAGTGTGGATAGCGATATCCTTTCCTAAATTGGAGATCGGATCGGATTGG
The DNA here is from genome assembly GCA_902155825.1 of Timema genevievae. Classification (NCBI taxonomy): domain Eukaryota; kingdom Metazoa; phylum Arthropoda; class Insecta; order Phasmatodea; family Timematidae; genus Timema; species Timema genevievae. The sequence continues at coordinate 223,451 of CABFWO010000893.1, forward strand.
ATTGAAAGTTGTGTAGGGGCATTTAACTGGGGTGGTTTTTCTAAAAGGGGTTTCCACTCTCCCTCCATGCAAATGTGGGTTCACTTCCTCTAAATCCAACCTTCCCCATGACTAATCCATTAGCCTAATTAGTACTTAAGCGTAGGCCTATAACCCAAACGGGTAGTCAGACACGGTGCTATATAATAAATAACAAAATAAAAAATAGAAAATTCCCTTTTTTCGATAAATTTTATAATGCAACATATTTTAAGTGCATAATTAATGCAATATGATAAAATTTTAAGTTTGTAACATAAAATAATAATCCACAAAATGATATTCTTCAAAACCTTTATTACAAAATAACTGTGTAAATTTTGAAAAATAGCGTTGAAAATATATGGTAGATAAATGAAATTGAGATTAAGCCTAAATGTCTTATTTTATTGAGGTTTATAAGTTGCACTTAATAAACAGGTATATTATATTAATACATAGATTTCAAGCTAGCTTAACCTAAAGTAACACGCTTTGTAACACATCCACAGATCTGTGGAAGGAAGATGTTAATACATAAATTGAGAAAAAACTGTGAAGTAATACGTGCAGTTCGTCATGCCGCGCTTCTAAAGAAAACATCCGGCTTACAAAAGACTGGATTACACTTGACGTAGGAGTCAAAACACAAATCTCGCATGAGTGCAACGAGTTTGACTTTCCACAAACTATTTACCAATGTGTTTTTTCCCCCATCCCTTATCCACGTTAATGCGGATGTATTCTGATTCCTATTCCCTATATTAAGTCATCTATAGCCATGGTTTTTGAACGTAATTAAAAATAAAAAATAAAATGGAGGACGATGTTTAACGATGTGAATGTGTTAATTAAATTTCGGACATGGCTGTTTGGATTACGAACAAGTTTAAAATTGACCTCAGTGGTCTTGGGGCAAAGCGATCACCTCAGGAGCAGATGTTTGTGGGTTCAAATCCAGCTGGAGTCGAAGGATTTTTCTTGAGTGATAAAAATCCGTGCCACATCTTTCTTCAGAGGGGAAGCAGAGCCGTTGGTCCCCATTTCAATTGTCATGTAAAAGAACCCTAGAAGGTATCCTAAAATATCTTTCCTGGTAAAATTGGTGAGCCTTTTCTCTCTCGCTCATAGAAATTTTCTTATGCTGATATAATCAGTCTGTTCAGAAAGTGAACGTAAAATACCTCACATAAGTGAAAATAAATGTCGTATAAAAATTAAATCTTGAGGTAGATTACTACGTTTTTTTATCCGTTACGTATCGATTACCGACGTGTTGGGAAGAGACAGCCCTAATCCGTGTTCTTAGCGGACAAGCATCGTGAGTGCGCAAACAAGAGGTGTTCAGAGCGGACAAGGAGACCTTGGACCAGGGTGATGGGGGAAGGGGTTGGCTTGTTGTAAGCAACAAGTTGTTAAGAACAGATGTATCTGAGCTACTGGTTATTATTGACCTCCCTTCATTTGACCAGAGCAGTTAGACGGGGACACAGCGATCAATATGTGTGCTGGTGAAGTTACAGTGGTTACGATTAACAAAGGAAAACCTAGTCTAATCGCCGACGTTTACCAGCATCATTAACATAGGCAAAACAGCTGGGTGTGTGTCAAGAACAAGAAGGAGAAGTTCCATGGATCAGTCAAAACTACTTCTGATATCAGTAGTGATAAAATAATTATTTTGAAATCGGTACCACACACTTGTGTTCCAGACATGGCAGAGATTGAGGTAAAGAAGAGATTGGAAAATGGTTGAAAACGCGTGAAAGCTGAAGTGTTGGTTCCCATGAACGAAATTTTCAGATATGAAATGAAGGATATCTACACTCAGGGCTACGACTTTGTTACTACAATGCCAAAACACAACAACGTGAAAGTAAAACTGTGCGAACTGAAAAAGACAGCACTGGGAACCAAGCAGAATCCAACACGAAATGAGAAAATCCACTTTCCAGAAGATATACTGGCCCTGCCAGAAACTTTAAGTTTCTTAAAATATGATCAAACAGTGAATGGGAAGAGACTGCTCATTTTTTCAGGTGAAGAAGCAAAACATTTCTAGATGAGGGGAAAACCTTTTTCTTTGACGGGACATTTATCAGCTGTCCTCAGCAATTTAAACAGCTTTACACCTTTCAAGTTGATCTCAGCAACACAGCAGAAGAAACTAGGGTGCTTCTCGTGGTATATGCATTGCTTCCGGATAAGGAAAGGAGAACTTATAGTAGAGCCATTCGGTCAGTCGGAAACGGCTATCCACAGTGGAATCCAGAACTGCAATTTGTGAATGAGGAGTTACCAAACTTTCAAATATCTTGCTGTTTCATTTTAGTCAGTATCTACGACGAAAAGTTCAATCTTATGGATTGACATTGGACTTCAAAATAATGAATCTGTTAGCAAAACGCTTAAGATGTGTAACACATTATCTCTGATACCACAAGACTACATGGGTGAAGGATGGATAATTATCATGGCTGATGCTCCTCAAAACGACATATTAACAACGTTCTTGGACTATTTCACTGACCAGTGGCTCCAGAATCAACACATCCCCAACAAAACGTGGAACGTCACAGGTCTGAGTCATCTAACAAAAGATGTCGTGGAAGGATGGAACCACAAGCTCAACTCACGCATGGGGAAGAAACAGCTGAATATTTCAAGCTTGTGCAGACATTGAAAGAAGACACTTATGAAGCTGCTTTCCAAATAAGGCAATATGAAACTGGTGAGCCAAGCATACAGAGAAGTAAAAAATCTACAAAAGACCAGAATATCAACAATATTTCGATATTTTCAGAAAAGGCAAGGACTTGAGGAAATGTCTCCAAGCACTCAGCTGTACCACAAAATTTAACTGACTTTCAAAAAACACTTGGCAATGGAAAACCAACAAATAAAAATACAAGGAACATACTGTTCTGCATTAACTTTTAACACACCTGGGTTGTAACATAAAAAGTCAATAAATAATAAATAAAAATAAACAGAACCAATAGAAAGAACAAAATGTTATGCATGAACATTCTACGTGCCTAACTATGCATTAAACCATTCAATATACAGTACAAAAAAAGTATAAGCTGTTTGACCCCATGCAACCATCCCACGATATAAAAGACATACATACTTAGTGATAACTTTCGCCGTATACCCCTTTTCCCCCATCCGCCAAAAACACAAATGCTGTTCACTACCAACACGCAAACACCTGACCACTCTCGTGTGTTGTGACCACCAGATATTTATTGCGTCCGTTACAATCTCATTCTGCAATCAACACGTAAGCAATCGACACGTAACCTTTTTATCTCGCGTGAATGATGTGAAAATAAAAGCTTCATCAATGCTTTTAAATGCCATCTAATTACAAGGTCACGACGATGTTTACGTTTTAACTAGTTATATTACCACTTTTTGTAAAGAAGCTATTAATGGATCAATATCCTGTGACTATTTATTAAAAGCCCAAATGAATTTTTATAACAATGTTATCTGGCGGACTGTTATTCACTATTGGGTTTCTATTGAATTCACTCTTTTTTTATATTGTTTGATTTTTATTTGCTGAGTGAATACTCTCTTGATAATGAAGGTAAATATTATGAATTTTTGTGAGATTTTTGACATGAGTGGTCTTGTTGATATGATCAAATACATAGAATGTAATTAGGGAGTCATCGGAAAATAAAGTTTTTCTTAAAGGTGCAACCGTTATCTACGGATCTTGTTTTATGTTAATAATTTTATGGCTGTGACTAGCAAATATTGTTATATGGTTTCTTCTTTGAGTTACCGAACTAGAATATATATTATTACTACGAATTAATTAGTTTTATTTAAAAGATAGGGATATACGGAATAAACCATTTAATATCGTTCACAATATATATATTTTGTCAATATTGAATACTTGTAAAAATGTATACTTAGAGTTAAAGTTTTGTCTCAATATATTTATAATAGTATATTTGACTACATCTTCAAAACTTTAAATTTAATTCAATTAAACGCAATTAAAACTGATGATAGTCCAAAAATAATATTATTTGATAACATAATATTAATACAGATTGATATAATACTATACCAACAAAGTGCTTTAACATTATTTGTTTGGTCCTTAAAACACTTATCACATAGGGGACAAAGGCACTGACTATTGTATAGTAAGATTTTTGGAATAGGCTCAAAATACTTAAAATGAAAGTGAACTAGATACGAGGAAATATTTAAAAAAAAACTCTTAGATTAACATTCTATAATTATATAAATAACTACAAAAAAGAGAATATCGCATTTAACTCATAATAAAACAAGTAAAAACCATTAATAATATTATTTTAATCTCCAAAATAGTACTTCAAGAAAGCATAAATTCAAAATCATCTTCATAAATTTTGTAATGTTATATAGTCTTGTAAGTTTGATAATTTTTGTAGGGTTTTTCTGAGCATATTTTTGTTAGGTTTTTACCAGTGGCCACTTTTACCAAATTTTGTGTTAGTGATTATTAGTATATGTTACACTTGTTGAAGTAAATCACCTATTACCTAAAAACTAAGCTAATCTAACACTTTTATTTCGTATTTCTAAAATACTTTACTAATCCTACAATTAAAATTTAACAAACAAAACATAAAACTTTACAATTTACAATTTATTCTCTATACTTAATTTGTTTTTAATTATATTAAATTGAAAGTCCTACCTCAAATTATGTCTTGGAATAAGATAAAAATTCAAAACCTAGATTAAATGATTGTGTAGCAGGTTTGGTTGTTAAATACCAATTAGTTCAAAAGGTGTGCTAATATACCTTGTCAAATAGTCATTATAATTATTGCTAATTCACTGATAAACTCATCTAGTAAGATATTTAGCTGCTTTCGGATCTTTCAGAGAGTACTTTTTTTTTACAGAAGACTATTTTGTATAAACACTAATAGATAAAAAAATTTATGTAATTTACTGTATTTTTTTGCGGTTCAAAAATTGAATTAAACTTGAAAAATAACAAAGCTTCATTTTATGTTCACTTAATATGCGTGACTAAAATGCATAAACATATAGGGGATTTTGGCACACTTGGGCTGATTACCCACTGGTCAAAACTAAGTTGGTTAGTTCTACTCCCTCTTGACAAAAGATTTAGGTATTTTACGTCTACTATACCTTATCAATGTAAATGTACGGACATAGGATTAGTAAGAAAACGAACATTAGTTTTTTCTTTAACAATTAATTAACATCCAATATTTTATTAAAGCTTCTTGTAATTATTAATTTATGTTTTTTCATTTTCAGATGTTTAGATATCAAATTATATTGGCTGTTTTAATTACATTAACTACGTATAATATTTATTCCAAAGGTGAACTTTCTATTACGTCTTGGACACAACGTTCAATTGTATCTAATTTTACTTCAAGCATAAATTACATTATCTCTAAATATTTCCTACAACAAAACTACTTTATTATTACAGACCACGAAGATGACTCCAGTGGTGAAGTTCTTGATGACGTTTTAAGAACTGTCTACAACTCTAAGTGCACCCAAGTGGTATCTTTACACAATCATTCACAAGAAAATCATTTCACCAAATTTATTCGTCATGATAATGTAGAAAGCAGTGTTGGTTTTATTATATTTAGAAATACAACTGGGGAAAAATGTTTTGCAGACCACCATTGGAAGAAATCAGCCTTCTGGAGCCCTCGAGCGTTCTTCCTATTGGTCATCACAACACCTTTAACAGAAGGGACAGAAGAAATTATTGAAATGTTGAAAGACTGTTGGGAAAGGTTCAACATACTGAACATGGAAGTAATTTTTTGGAATCTTAATGTTTTGGAAGGTCAAGTCAACAACATAAGCCCAAGGAATAATTGGCTCGAAATAAGATCACTTAGCTACAATCCATTTACTGAATACGTTAATTATGTAAGATTTATTTCATGAATATATAAATGATAATATGAACAAAATGTTTACGGACAAACTTAGAGATACCAAAGGGTTTTTAATCGAAGCCCCAATTGGAGTCTCTCACCCACTACTTTTTGATTATGAAGAAGAGTCCAATGAAAGTGTCCCTTTAGCTGGACCAGATGGTAAAATATTCAACGCACTAGTTGAAAAATTGAATTTAGTTGCAAATATTTCTTACTATGAANAATTTAGTTGCAAATATTTCTTACTATGAAAGTTATGATATATTAACTCAAAAGGAAGACACAACATTATCAAGAGGTTTCTATCCGGCTGCAGGTGTGTGTTTCTACTTCATAATACACAAGTCAACTTATCCTTTTGATCAAGACTGCGTCACTTTTATCGTACCGAAATCTTTAGCGGTTCCAAAATACATGAACCTTATATTGCCTTTCTCGACACTAATTTGGTTCCTTTTTGTAAGTAATAATATTTTCATGGCCATCATTTGGAGGTTGTTTTATTTTGTTAATTTCATTGAAAGATCTATTAAATTACAAAATTATATATTTTTGGAATCATTTCGTATGTCGTTAGGAGGGTCTACCCAGTCACTGACTTCTTTATTCCATCAACGTTTTGTCATTATATGTATACTGATATTCAACTTGATCATGAATAACACCTATACAGGTAACTTATATAAGTTACCTCACAGTCCCCACATATTTACCAGATATGAACACACTGATAGAGGTTGCTGATTCTGATCTAAGAGTATCATTAATCCTCGGTGGTTTAAGTGGTGTTTCAGATGTTGAAAAGACCGTGGATTTAACAGACGAGCTTATCGTTAAAACGATAATGAAGATCTTATATATCAATGATGATGACGAAGCTCTAAATTTGATTGCTTTTAGCAGAAACATTAGTAGGTTCACTTTAAAATACGAAGGAAGAGTCTTGATTGATAAACCAGAATATTTCCACAACGGCCGATCACTGCTTCATGTTGTGGAAGAATGTTACCGCTCAACTTTGAAGGTATTCTACAGTATCGAGAGCCATACTCCCTTCTTGATCAAGTTTAACACTATCATTGTTCGTTTGAATGAAAGCTGGATTAGTCCAACAATGGAAAAAAGAACTTCTCAATGAAAACCTGCTAATATCTAACAAGAACAGTCGTGGATCCAACAATCCCGTTGTTCTCACACTTGACCACCTTCAAGCAGTGTTTATCATTTTGGGGTTCGGATTGAGTATCGCGAGCATCATTTTTCTAGTGGAAATGGTAATTAATTTGTTCAAGAATGTGTCCGTATCCATACAACGAATATACGGGTAAAATACACATTCATATGGGAGGTTTGAAATTTACATATTGTCTAATCATAACAAATTTATTCAAAATGAGTAAAATTATTTTTAATACATACCTAATTAGTCCCGCCATTCTCTTACGGGTTAGGGAATAAACTGTGTTTATAACTCAAAAAACAACTTCATACTTAATCCATCCTCAATAAATCTCTCCACACTTCCCTATCCTTGTATACTCCTTTCGCTTCAACAGCATCGATACACTAAGTAATACATGCTCTTTTTATAGTTAAAAATCTTAACGTTTCTCTTTTTCACACATTCGTCCCCAAAATTTAACAGCGTATTAAATGGCCTACCCCCTCCTTTTGATCCACACAGTCTACCTTTATATACTTGCTTCGTCACACGATCCACTATGATCTTATAAACATGACCAAACCAATGTACGACGCTTATTTCACGTTTACCTTTTCGATTCCCTTTCTAACTGCACTACTTCAGCACCCATTCAT
>CABFWO010000894.1:0-60633 GCA_902155825.1 Timema genevievae
ACTTTCTCTCGTACAACACTGCCTCCCAGAACTTTCTCTCGTACAACACTGCCTCCCAGAACTTTCTCTCGTACAACACTGCCTACCAGAACTTTCTCTCGTACAATATTGAATCCCAGAACTTTTTGTTTGTACTACAATCATTTTAAGTGACATTTTAACTTTTTGTTTAGACCTAGTCTTATTACCCGTTCGGGACATGTAATATCAACTGCCCCTTCCCCTCTTCCTGATACAATATTGTTTACATAATTGCTCTAAAATAATAATTTAATTGACTGTACCCACTTCAAAACTTTATGTACAGAGAGTAAAGACTTTCACCATTTCTAGAAAATATTACGGTATCACAGGTCCAGTTTTCATTTAAGTGCAAATTTACAATATAATTAAAAATCGACAGAAAGAAGTATTTCTTTTAAAAGCCCTAATTACTGCACAAAATTATTTGTTTTATATAAAATATAATTGATTAATGACAGAACATAGTGTTAATAATATTTTTGTAATATTCTTAATTTTATAGGGAGGGACCTTCAGCTGGGGGGGGGACCCCCCCCGTGGGTGCGCCCTTGTGTGTGTATGTTCGTCTTGTTATATCCATATATCACAATTCCTGGTGCTAGTATTCTTCACATGATGACCTAAGATACATTAGTTTGTAAGTTGTATTTTGAAATAACGAAGCTTTTAGAAAGTGCACGATCAGTGACACAAATAAAAAACACAATGTTGTAATCAACCTCAGCTTGAAACCATTGAAAATAGGCTAGCGTGCTGAAAGGAGACATTCCAAAACATTTCATTTTTACATCATCATTGGTCTAAAAGATTTAATTTTTTAACACTTAACTATTACGAAAGTAAAATTAAAGTTTTTCTTTATTTAGTTCTGCTATGGCTACTTCACTTATTTAATTTTAATATGTCCATAAATGTTCATAAATTATGTGAAAAGCAGTATATTCAATATTAAACTAGTAAAAATCAGTTTTTAACTATCATATTAATGGTGCCTAAGTATAAAAATGAACGTGCTTTATTACTACGTGGTAAATTGTAAGAAAAGCTGCTGACCTTAATTCGCCCAAATAAAACATTATTTTATTATTAGGTGCCGTTCCACACGAGAGGTATTTTATCTCGCGAATTTTATCCGCCGAGATACATTGGTTCAAATTGGAGTGTTCACACAGAGAGATAAATAATAATCGCGCGGTAAAATTGTCGCGTCACCGGTCTAACAACCCTTTGTATCCTTCAACACGTCAAAATCACAACTTAACATGGGAAACAAGTGGTATTTTCCCTCTTCGTCTGAAAACAACGTCAGAATTTATCGTGCGACAAAAACATCGCGTGTTAAAATACCTCTAGTGTGAAACGGCTCGCTATTTTTGTTCCATATATACGAAAGGTTTTGGTTGCGGTGACCATGAAGATGTTGTACTTTACCTCCGGTGCTGGAATCTTTAGTACTTGAAGACAATTGCGTGTCTGTGAGTTGATATGGTATCTTACGGGTATCTGAAGACATCGGGAACCCGGTCCTAATAGCGTCCATACATTTACTAATCGTTTATTATAGAGAAACTACACTGGTTCCTTAGGAACAAGCTTTAGAGAGACGAACAAACTCATTTTATTTTAAATACATAAATATATTTGAACAATAATAGAATGAACAACATTTTGAATAAAAAAAACACTTCAGTGGCCGAACGGTCTAAGGCGTCACTTTCGTGTTAAAACTGTCCTGATGATTACTGGAAGATTGAGATTTGAATTATGGTCGAGTCTACTGAGTGTGGGTTTTTCCTTTAATTGTTTCCCACTCTCCTCCCACGCAAATTCGGGTAGTTTACCTCTTAACTGGTTACTTCCTCATCCCTACCCCATTAGAGTAATAATAATATGTGCGTATAGCCTGAACAATTGGTAAGACAGTGATAAAAAAAAGATAAATAAATGGTTCGGCGCACCACACAGACTTTCTCCCTTTTATTTTAAAATATGCATTTACTAAAAACTAGTGAGATTTGTGAAACAAAATAACAGGGCTATACATTGTTGTAGGAACACTACACCAAAGATAATAAATGAAATAATATATACTGTTACTTACTCTATGACATTAGGAACTAGGAACACTGTTACAGAAAAATTGAGAAAAGAAAAACCTCTTTGTCTGCCAAAGAGCATAAGAATCAAATTCATTTTCAAACACCTGAATTAAACAGTATATATATTTGATTATAGCTCAGAAATTATTGATTTTATAAAAATATATTTCAAATAAGATTTGTATATTTAATGGTACTACAGCTTTACAATGTTAAGTTATTTCGTATCTCAAAAAGTTTCTGAGAAACGATCAAAAATGGAAAATTTCCCTTAAGTAAAGTACCCTCAAAGCCATTTTCATGAGGAAATGAGAATTTCCATCTTGTTTATAATGATAAACAGTGTCTGGATATAAAATTTAAACAAAATTATTAGAGCAAATTTCGAGAATATAGATTTTTTCTCTTTTTGCCCTCCAGTAAACTACTCTTAAATTTAGGGTTGGATATCTAATTTCTAAAAATCCACAGGGGGACCTTATGAAAAGATCAGATACCAAGTTTTAGCCCAATCGGTGAAATAGTTTCGGCTCTAGCCCGCGGTACAGACAGACAGACAGACAGACGGTATTTAGAGAACTTTTTTTTTGTTTCAGGAGGTCATGAAACGTTGACACTTATCAAAATTTCGAGTTCGATATTTTTTGACGATCACAATAATTTCTTTGCAAGGTGACGAGAGAAGGTAAAAAGTTATAAAATATATAAATATGTAATACTACCCTTATCGGTGGGCACGAGGACTAGACGTCCGTCTCGTCTGGACTGTACTATGATTTGTTTTCCCCCTTTCCATCCACGTAAACGCGGATACATTTCCTCTAAATGGTTTCTTACTCCCTGCACTACAACAGTTTAATTTATATATATAGTGGTTCAGGCACGGATTCAGGGGGGGTGGGTCAAAGGGTCAGCTGACCCCCCTACAAAATTTGAAAAACTAATACAAAAAACAAAATGAAAGTTCAAATTTTAGAAAGGAAGTACAACCCAGATAAATTTTATACAATTTTTTCATCTTTTTACGCGCAGACGCCTCTTAAGCTGGGCCAATATGTGCGTTATTCGTCCACGTTTTTTCAATATTCGATATGACTCAGGTAAGTGTGAAAAAATATTTGTTTTCATGTACTAATATTTGTCGTGCATAGCAAGTAACGAACATTGTTCCGCATAGAGACGGTAGACTACCACACATCAAAGAAGACTATTAATCGTCTGAGAGCAGTTCATCCGCGAATACCGAATATAGAGTATGTGTGGACAGCAGGGCGGTGGAACTGTGGGGGACTTTGCCCCCCCTGGAATAGATCCCCCCAGATATATTTCAAACTCTCCGATATTATAGAATATGAAGCTGAAAGATGGACTTAAACCAACTATCAAATGACTTCTAGATGCTTTCTATTGTCAAATATTTGCCGGAGAAGACCGCTTCAAATAACTGCTAGACTAGAGGCATCTAACTGGCAGAAAAAGTCAGAGGAGGAAAGCTCTAAATAGCTTCCGAGGTCATCCAAATTTCAAAAATGTCCATGGGAGGACAACTCCAAATTCTGAATTTTCTGAAAGAATTTAATTTTCAAAACTTTGTCGGCGGAAGACCACGTCAAAGATTATCTTCTAGAGGTATCTAATTATCGTAAAAAATTATGGTGAGGATCACTATAAATAGCTTTAAGGGGAATCCAAATTTCAAAAATTTCTAGGTGAGGAACAATTTAAATGGCTTATAAAAGAATCTAATTTTTTAAAAAATTCAAGGCTAAGACTACTCATAGTTTCTATAGCGAACCATCTTTCAAAAAATTGTTGAAGGAGGGTCACTCCAAATAGTTTATAAAAACTATCTGATTTTAAAAAAATAGGAGAGGATGACCACGGTTTAAAACATACATAAGATCAAATATGTATGAGAGACTATTAAATGGCTTTAAACAGAAATATACATTGTAAGTAACTATGTTATTTGTAACTATGACCCCCCCCCCCCTATGAAATGATGTGGATCCGCCCTTGGAGTGGCTATAGAACTTCTAATATATAACTCCAGGTTTTACAGACAATTTTATTTATTTTTTACATTTTTCTTGACTTACCCTTTTTTCCAGTTTCCTCTTGAATGATGATTTTTTTAGTTTATTATATTGATCACATATTTTGAAGAGAAGGATTTCTAGCGGCTTCTAAACATAAACCCTTTTAAACGTTATTCACCCAATAGCAAATGGTTTAGAAATTATTTGTCTTATATAAATGTGGTATAAAAACAAACAGTGTACAACATCTCATGTTGGAATGCCATTACTAGGAAATGTATTCTGTCGACAGGTGAGAATCATAGTCTACGATTTTGTTTAGTGTTTAGGTGAGAAATTTATGTTTTTTAAGTCAAGAATTTAAATTCCTTGTTTTTCCCCTTTTTTCCTTTGGCCCTGTGTCTTACTACCCGTACGGGTGAAGGTGGCGTTGTAGGGGACGCGAAAAAAGGTCAGTTTTTTCTTCAATTTTTATATCAAAATAATACAAATAACTCTCCAGTAGAAACCTTGAGTTTAATTTTCTCCACGTGTTGACTTCAACAGTTGTTGAGTGAGTCAAGGTTGTCCTGGAATTTAATGATAACTTTTTCTCTCCATTTTAAAAGTTTCTCAACTAATGATAATATGATCATATTTTTACTGGAGAAATATTTTATTTATTTTGATAAAATAAAATGTTTTGCTAAAATAATCAGCAAAAACATTGACCTTTCTCGCGTTCCTTATATCCTCACCTTTAACACATAACGTACTTATTATGCTAATGTTTTACGGATGAGGAAGGTCGAACTTAGATGAAGTGTACTTGCATTTGCGTGGTGGAAGAGTGGAAAACCATTTAGTAAAAATCACCCTCAGTAGAGCCGACCGAGTTTCAAGCCTCGATCTCCCCGTCAACTGAAGTCCAGTATATCGTGAGCGCGACACCTTAGACCTCTCGACCACCGAAGAGGGGCTATTTTAAATTAATTTCGGTCTATATTTCCCACACGAGTAGTGGGACAAGATGATGGTCACGTGTTCCTGCCTGTGATCTAAGCCTCCCAGAACGAAACTATCACACGATGTCGCGTCACCAAATTTCCGTCGACTGATGTGTGTTCGACCTTCCTAGCGGGTTGCATGGAAGGTGGGGTGCCTTTTTTTTTAAAAAATAAAAAAAATCTGCGTTTTCATTGTGGGCTGAGAGATCTAACCCCCCAATAGGGTTGAGCTAGGTTCAGAAGGGGTGGAAGACAGGCTTGACAGAGTGATCCCCCTTTCTTTCATCCCTGTAACATCTGGGTCTCCCCTTTGAGATATCACATCGCGACCATTCGCCGGTATTAACGCAACACCAAGTATGGCCGTTGTCTAGAGTAGAGCTCGTTCACAGTCCAGTGGCCACAGGAAGAACCTTAGCTGACAGATAGGACAGTTACTAGAGTTACTTTCACAGGAAGAACCTTAACTGACAGATAGGACAGTTACTAGAGTTACTTTCAACAGGAAGAACTTTAGCTGACAGATAGGACAGTTACTAGAGTTACTTTCACAGGAAGAACCTTAACTGACAGATAGGACAGTTACTGGATCTACTTTCACCCATTCATATGCCAAGTAAAGAGATGTATAGCTTTTGAAAATGATTATCAATACCAATAAAATAATAATAGAGTAAAATAACTTAAATGTTGACTGCAAAAGAGTCTGTATTTTCTTAAAGTTCCTTCTTAACACAATCCTCTTGCTGTTGACGATGAAGGTAGAGGTTCGAGTCCCAGCCACGTGGTTTTGTTTTTTGATAAATGGTTTCCCCAATTCCCTTCACGTTAATTCGGGTATATGTTTCCCTTCTATTCTAACTTCCTCACTCCTTCCCTCTTACAATAACAAATCAATAAATCAATTTATGTCGTTAATTATCCGTCCGGCTAGTAGCCATTTTGTTAGCCTACACCTATGAGGTAAGGTTGAGGAAGGTATAATTTAGTGGAAATGTATCCAGATTTGTGAATAGAAAAGGTGGCAGATTATTTGGGGGGGAAACGCACCCTCAGTAATCCCTAACTCCCTGTCACAAGATGAGCTTGACGTTTGGTCCGCGTGGCCATCATTTGCTCTCAGAGTACAACTATTTAATCCAAGGGAATATATAAAATGGTATAGATTTGAAGGAAGTGCAACAGCAGTCGCTAATCACTTGCTGGTTCCTCTCTATAAAGCAATGACATGTTAAGGGGGCAAACTACCGGAGCGCGGTTTCTTTTTAACAAGTGATATTATATTTCAAAATTCGCATTGCTTGTAAAATTGTCGGCTCTAGTCAGACACAGACAGACAGATGGCAAAAAAAAAAATTAATTAAATTATATGTTATAATAATTACTTAATTTATCAGCTTAGAATTAAATGTATTTATGTTTGCAATAAAAACATTTATATTATATTTAATACCTGAAGTAATGTGATTATGTAACATACAATAGTTTTTCCCAAAATTATATATTTTTTAAATATTCAAAATTCGATTACATATTGGTATTATTTAATATTATTCTATAAAATTTGAATGAACTTCAAATTGAGAATGTGAACTTTGGACTTCCCTTTATATATATATTTGATTTGCTCGTTGGGGGCTCTGCTCCCAAACCCCTAGTGAGTTTTCTTCGCAAGTGGATGTAAACTAATGTAATTCCAAAGTTGTTTTGAACGTAACACCTTAAAGTTACCGGTATTGTATTTTTCACAGATTATTTTAGTTTCTCCATACTTACAGGGCAGATAGAATCATCAAATTTGGCACGCTTATGTCAATTGAATTTGCCAATATGCCTGCCAAATTTTATGATTATAGCTGTACCATAGGTGTGTCAGAAAATTAAAAAAAAGTGTGGAAAATGTGCAAAATTTACCTGTAATCAAAAAACCTAGCTCTATCTAAGGTATAACCGATGGAGATACGACAAAAAGAAATAGGACCAAACTTGTGGATCTCGGCAAATCCGTGGCTGCTGGTTAATCTATTTTTTGATAGGTCTTACCGTTTAGCCACAAGAGACCTCCAAAGAAAGGTCCACACGGACTTTAAAGTTGCTTCACCATTTTTAATTTTTTTCGGGGGTTAAAAATAAATTTTTAATTTTTTGGAATTTCCCATTGGTTACAGGCTAGAAGCCATAAGTTTGCCAAATTTCAAGTTTCTAGCTCATCTGTAAGTGGGTAAACATTAATGTCAGTGAGTGAGTGAGTCAGCCATGTGGCTTCATAGTAGTATAATATGGTTTAATGATGTACTGTATTAAAGTGTCATGCTGAATGTTTTGTATGGGTGCACCTGGTTTTGTGCATATGTGCACAAACTGCGCATGAAGAGTGTGTGGGCAGCTTTGTGCGCATGCGTATAATCTGGCGTGAGTTTTTTTTTCTCCCGCCAAACATGTTCTTTGTGATAATGGCTTTTGCAGAAATACAAGTAATTACTATTACCTCTAAATAAATGTGTATTTTTAATTTTGTGTTCCCTCGAACCAATATTGTCTTTATTTCATCTTAGATTTACAACATGAATACAGTTGAAAGGTATCAAGATATCCAAGAGAGTAAAATTAACACCCTTTTAGGTTTTTTAATCATTAAAAAATCCATGAAAAGGTCAATTTAGCTCATTTTAAAGAACGTTTCAAAACTAAACTTCAAATTTCCCAGTTCTGAGATCAAAGTAAATTATTAGAAACATAGATCAAAGCTTTCTCAAACAAATAAAGTAATTTGTAACAGAATCAAAACAGAATATTCTGAGATAGTTGAGGATTGTTTTAGTGGTTTGGGCCGGTATTAACATTGGTCATTCTCCCTATCCTGATCTTTTATGTCCCGTACACAATGGCGATGTTTCCGTACTTTTGTCAGTATTGAATAAAGTATAATTCAACTATTAAGGGTCATCACATACTCAAGCTAGGGTGTCCAGGTTTTTCCTAAAGGGTTGCCCACTTTCTCTCTACACAAATGCTGGAACTTTTCGTATAAATTCTACACACTTCAACTATCTTTTTTTTTAGCATTGGCTCTTACTACCTGTTTGGGTTATACGCTTATGTACTAATTACACTAATGGTTTAAGGGATGAGAAAGGTATATTTATAGGAACCTGTTAACCCAACAGAGATTCAAACCTCGATCTCCTTGTCATAGGCAGTCCAGTCTACTATGAGGGTGATGCTTTAGACCAGTGGTTTCTTAACTGCTTCTGGTCACCACCCCTTGACTCCATGCCCCCTAAATTACGCTAGAAAACAATATTACAGAATAGTGGCTAGCATAACCCACTAAGGAAGATAGTAACAATTCATTTCAAAACAGTTACAATTATTGGCACATCTAATCAAAGTCCAATTAAAATTTACTAGCTTAATCTGGTGATACCATATTTTCAAAGTATAGAGTCAATTTATTTGCTTGGAGAGTTAAATGACCAGACTACAAAGACATCTTTTCAGATTTTGCTTGGGGGGGGGGGGGGGGGGGGGGAGAAGGGTTGTAGTATNTAGGGGAACTAGCTCGTTAAGAGAGATTTTATTAACCTCTTCCCGTCCCACAGATAAAATCATTAAAGAGGAGAGAGTCGATCACCGGAAGTTGATTGCCAGTGGTAATTCTTCACTCTCTTTAGAACTGAAAAAAAAAAATTGTCGTTAAAAGGCAGTGGTGATAGGTAAAGTGAGAAAAAATATTTAATAGAGAAATTACTTCTGAATAAGCCACTGGAAGCTTCTGTAGGTTCTAAGTATTCAATAAGAGAGGTTGAATCACTGACAAGTTGAAGAAAGTGTCTTGCCAGAGGAAGCTGCTTTCCAACAAGTCAACATTTAGAAAAATCTGATATTTATTATTAGTGGTTTCAACACTTCACCATCCAGAAAAGCAACTTCTCCTTTTTGGAACGCATGCGTTGTTTCCATAATATTCTGTCTCTCCGAGAATCAGCAGTCAACATCATATATATTTGTATCCAGTATATTAAAATAGGGTGACTTCATGTTTCTTTCAGTCTGTCCCACCGAAATGGGGACTATGCTATCTGAGAGACGTGACGTTAGAGTCTTTGTCTTTTTGTCACAGTTCATTCTGTTGCTGTTGTTGGCCAGCGATTTTACTTTTTCCACTAATTCTTTATATTTCTTGTCGCTTCTTATTTTGACCAACTATTCTTTGGTGCTTTTGATCAGTGACCCCGCTGTCATCAAATCTAAATTCTGGGATTGAAGCTGCTGAGAGAGGAGAATGTTATGTCCAGTATGAGATCCATTGAGCAGAGAAGAAAGATGAAGCATTGTTGCTCCATTTGAGCTCAGATGCAGATACTTTCAGCTCTGTCTTTTGTACCCTCATCAAACACAGCTAAAATAACCTGGATTTTTTTTTAATCTTAGCTACTGCACTTAACCAATAAAACCACTGTGTAGGGAACCGTTCTAAGCTCAAAATGGGTTGCTACAGTTTTCTTTGAGCTTCCAAACATAACTCATGTCCTTGATAACTGTTTGATATGAAGTAGTAGATTGTTTGAAGGGTAGAAATAAGTCTTAAGCTTCCTCAACAACACCCAGCGAATGCACAACACTAGATGAGATGGTGAGCATAGCAGTGAAAGTACGAAGCATGAGGTACCTGATCTTTCGCCCTAGCTTGGGCCCCACTTTCCCAACTACTAATCCCCTTGGCACCATCATAACACTGCCCAACACAATATTTAATGTCCAGTCCTTGTTATGAAAGAAAGGAAAAGAGTGCATTTGTCATATTATTTGCACTGCAGTCTTTTAGATTATGTAAGCCTATTGATCTTTCTCTTTCCAACCCTCGTAGTCAACATAATTAGAATGACCAACTGTTTCACCTTAAAAAAATTCTTAGGTTTCATCAGCCATGATTGAATAAGAGGCGGACTCGTTTAATTTTTCAACGATACACCTTATAAATTGGAACGAAACATGGATATCATATTATTCTGGTATGACCGTATCAACAACTCATTCTTTCTTTGAGTTTGTCTTCACAGAGTGTTTCTAGTATTTCCAGAAAATTCCCTTTATTCACTGAGTCCTCCAACTTGTCATGGCCTCAGAATTATAAGACATACCAGCCCATAAAACTGACCAATTTCAGAAGTGTGTTCACATGCCTTCAATTTTCTTCAATTTAGGATGTTTGTTCACAATCTAGCAAAGATGCTACTGATATCTGCATCAAATTTTAGCTTTTTAGCTCAGCCCACACAGTCATCAACATTTTGTGCCTTTTACTTTTTGCATGTTGCTGAAAAAGGGCTGAAGCATCCTTCCACTTCTTGGATCCTTTGTCAATAAACGTGCGGTTCCAGAAAAATGTCGACTTGGGAAACAATGCACAACATCTTCAGCTTCTGAACATTCTATCAAGTGGTGAGCACTGTAATATCGAGCAGAAAATCTTCTACCATTGGTCTGAGAAGAGTACTCAGTAGGCTTACCTGCACTCAGATCTAAAGAAGTAGATGATTCTGGTGCCAGAAAAAGGTCAGAGATATGTGATGATTCTTTTTTTATCCTTTTAATAAAATCCATGATGTTTGTATGAGTCCTCTTTATTTTGAATGAGGGTTCCAAAACTAAGTAAACATTATATAAATTGAAACCTACTATACAATTAAACACTGATGATTGTAACAGTAAGGTGTTTCAATGGATTGAAAACACTATAACTTACAAGCACAAGCTGACTGAGCACTGAGAAGAGTGAATGTCCACTGATTGTGATGATTGTGTATTTTATGTTTAGAAGGAAGGCATAACTTTTGAGCTGTTGACAGGAAAATTAGATTACGTTGCCACGTTCTGATTGGTTGCCAGGTGACATCATCGTTTCAAGCACTTTTGCTTTCCTAACAGGACAAGGCATTGCAGGATGAGATGTCATTGCCTAAAGGAGTTTCCTGAATTTTTATGTGCGTTCCTAATGGCATATTTAGCCCCAACATATCTTGTCTTTTATTTCTAAGTGTTTAGAAAAGTGGAATATATTAATATTCAAAGTACAGTTCTAACATTTTTTCTTTAATATTAAAAGAACAGTTCTCATTTTTTTATTCTAAAGTATTACTACTGAGGTATTATTTTTTGATAAATAAAAAAAAATATAGTTCAGGGGGGATTGCCCTCCTCTCACTAAATGACGCCACTGCCAGACTAAAACTACGTTCTACCGAACGGGGGGAAAATATTAAAGTTTTTACTTTGAACAGGGAACCCTTTCGGGGTCAATATTATTATTATTATCGGAGTAACAAAAATACAAGGCTAAACAAATCATGGTATTTTATTAAATCGGCGTTATATTTCTGAAATAAAGATAAACGGCAGCTCTGATAATACTTTCTATCAACTCTTTATCTAACTCAAAATGGTGTAATATCTATAACCACAGTTTCCTCTATTCAAATATTCTCGAAACGTCCCAAGTGGGTGAAATGTCCGGCACCTAGAATTAATTTTGTTGTCTCTGATTATTAGCTTTTAATATCATTTTTGCCAAAATTTAAAACTAGTACCAATGATATTCCAATGCCTTTTCTGATTTTGTCGTTTTCTATGACACACTTGGGGTCAATCTTGATTCCTACATCGGAGTCTAAACTTCGATAACTTCCCGATTCCAAAGTTGGAGTAAAAACTTCGCAATCTTCCTCCTGTTAGGATCATCCCCGAATTCTGTCAGGGATCCTTTTTTCTTACGCGTTTTAAACGTGAAAAGACCCCACAATATTGAAAAATTTCGGTACAGGAATAAACCATCAAAGTACTTTCATTCGGGTAAAAGCGAACCAAACTTCCCCTATGATGGCCCGAATCTCTTAATGTGGTATACTGGTCTAAATAGAACTCTGATGATGTGTTTGCTGAATATTCCAATAGTTTTCAAAATTTCAGCACTATGCCCCCTCTCTCACCCCCTCCTTGCCTCTAAGCGACACCCCCCCCCTCCCAGGTAATCCCATCACCTCCAAGGGGGCAGTACCGCCCATTTTGGAAACTACTGCCTTAGACCATGCGGCCACCGAAGCAGGTTCAACTCTTTTTGCATTAATGTAAATATGTGGATAGACCAAACAGGTTATAGGAAGAAGAAAAAAAAATTGTTATCATGCAAGCGACCAACATCACTATTGACAAAAGAAGTAGCTAACATGGAAACCTTGGCAATAGTGCAAGTCCTAGTTTTTAACAATGTTTAAATACAGACACATCCGCAGAAGAGATATTCACATCTATAGAGGGGAAAACAAATTGTTTTAGCTGATTAGTGAAAATCTTTAGTTCGACATACTTCCCAACCTACGCATCGCAAGCTATTTTATGCTGTGTCTATTGAAATCTGGTTTAATAAAGTAATATTAATATTAACACAATAATACACAATTATTAGCATAGCCAAACTTAAAATTTATTGCCATAAAGTGTGTAAACGTTGTATAACTTGATAAGTTTCTAATATAAAAAGTGTCAATCTGGCTCATGCTGATAAGACCTGTACTGCAATTTAAGAGTGGAACGGCCTTTAAGTATTCTATCGTTTTTTACCAATTTCCTTTCTCTCCCTTTTGTGTTTTTGGTTTCCTCTTTTAGGAAGTTGTGTTGCGCATTTCAGACTCCCTTTTGATGAGTTCTGATAGAATGGAACCTAGGTCAGGCAACCAATTTTCTTCCAGAAGCAGCCATTACCCCTTTGTCCAAGGATAGTAATGTTAAGTGTCAACTATGTTCTTTTCATTATAAAAGCCATATTGTGTTTGTTCCTTTTATGTTTCTATCCACCTTTCCTGTACCTTCTTTCAAATACGTATAACAAAATACCCCAAAAATATGTATTTATTGAGTAATGAAATTAGCATATGAAAATAGTAGGATAAGAGATAAAATAATATACTCAAATCTATTTAAATAGATTGCCCCAAATAAATAAAGTTTTAATTTAAGGTGGTTAAGATTTTTCAAGATAAAACTTAACCAGAAATAAATATTAATAAAAACAGAATCATAAATAAATATATATGTAAAAACAGTTGACAAACTTACTGAAATAAAAAAGCTCTTATACTCAGATAGTGTTACTTTCTTTGGATGTCATTAAAATTAATTAGGCTACTCTTAACCTAAAGTAGAAAGTACATCCTTTTAAATAATATAGTGATAGGAGAGAGTATAAGAGTAAATGTGATCATTATGCTAGATACTATGGGCTTGCATGTGGTGCTGATGATAGAAAGTGGTTGCAGAATCATACTAAATACAAATGGGTACAGTAAAAATGCACACATATCTACCAATTTGTTTGTTGTATGGTTCTATTTGAGGAAATTATGTCATACTTTCATTGAGAGTTCTAGAAAGTTACAGGTCTAAAATTTACCTACATTTTAAAAAGTAAACCATCACTTACCCAGAAAAAAAATGGTAAAAGCTAAGATTTAACTACAATTTTTGCACCTTAAGTGACAAAAGTACAATGTGTGAGGGAGTAAAATGTGCTAAAGTAGTTAAACTATAGCAAAATTAAAATGTGAACCTCACTATCCAATGCATAGTAATTCTCAGTACATATGAAATATTTTTTTCGCGCTGTTTACATGCATCTTGTTGACATTTATTGTTTTTGTTATAATGGCTCAAATCCACATGATCAGGCTTCCTTCAAACTTTTTTAAATTAAATGTATCAATCGAGAGCCTAATAATGGAATGTGTGGAAATGGAAGCACTAATTAAGAATAAAAATTGGCATAGGTTTTAAGAATTAATGCTTAACATAAAGTTGAAGTTTGGAGAGAAAAGACCGCAAACGGAGACCAAGGAAGAGATGAGAGGAGCAGATAATAGCAAGTATGTGTGAGAAAGAGAAGAAAGTATAAGAGTAAGGGAGGAAGAATGGTGGAAGGAAAGAGGAAAATGGAGGCATTTTGCTAAATTGACCCGGCCACAGGCAGGAAACAGTTCATGATGATGATGATGATGATGATTAGCGTAGCGGGAAAACTTCAAACTTTTACGAAATATAAAAAAAAAGTTTTAAGAATTAAAATGTAAGCATTATTCCTGGGAATGTATGAGATGAAAGGTACATGTGAATTTGAATCCCTCCGATATTGAAGTTTTATATTTCCATGTGATGTAAAACAATCAAGTACAAGTGAATAGGAATTCCCTAAATATGTTGCCCCAAGAGATAATAATGCCGAGTTATAATGTGTTCAGATTTTGAACATACAATTTTTTTTTTAAAGAAATCATTTATTATGAATTAACTAGCCAAGCTATTATATTTATTAATTATGGTTATAGATGCGTCTAAATATATTCTCTAAACTGAAAAATTACACCTGGACACGAGATTCGAACCCAGGAACTTTGGCTTAATATGCCAATGATCTTACCACTGAGCTATCCTGGAGTTGTTCTGTGCCCAGGGTCATTCTCCACGCATATTTTAAGTCCGAGTCTGTGATGGACGTGTGGAAATCGTCAGCTAAATATGAGTGATCAATTAAGATCATGAGCTATCAGATAACGCAGCCATCTTCGACTAAGTAGGGCTTTATGCTGCCATTGACCCTGGACTTTCCATTTACTCCAGGCACATCACGGTGCCATAACTATTAATCAACTTTTTCATCCAAGCTTCTTAAAATCAAATTGTTAATATCCCTTGTGTTAAACATACCAACAACACAAAACTAGGTATTTTTTCTCATTATTTAGATACTGTTAGAATTGCACTTAGATTTGAGCTAAAGTGATCCTTTGTCAATTTGTTTTGAGGCATAAGTAGCAGTCAATTATATTATATGTCACAATTTAGCTTACTCTAACCATCCTACCAAGAAAGAAATGTGCACATAGACAAATACAGCAAAACTATATATCTAGATAGATAATGAAGCGTCAAAGTATCACTTTTCACATAACATGTTTATTAAACATTTCACACATCTATTAACATTAATTGTATCTTAAAAAAACTACATGTACAGAAAAAAAGCCAATGTAGTTTAGTATGCCTGCAACCATCTCTCACCAATAGTATGTAAAGTTGTTAATGAAACATCGTTCTTATATTCACTAGTAGGCAAGTAGCAACATGATCACACTTACTATGTGCTATATAGCTTAGATAAGGTAACAAACACATACTTTACACAAAATGTACTAATGTAAAATACATAACCACAAAAGTTATTTCAGCTAACTATATTCATTTATAGTTATCAGTCCCACTGTCACATTTTTTATTTACGATCTTTATTTCTCACTCTTTCTCTTTCTCGGCTATCCCTTTCTGTTCCGCGGGATGAATGTTTGTTGCTTCGAGGTCTATGTCCAGATTTAACGTAATGCTTAGGGTCATAGTGTTCATATGATGGGGAACGAGATTGGTTAGTCACACGACGACTTTCTCGACTTCGTGATCTCGAATGGTAGTGACTTTTCTCTCTGAAATTAAAACAATTCCACATACAAAATAGATATTTAAGCCATATCGGATTTGTTTAACAATGTGGTATGATATAATTAGTTCTGATTTTTTAAATACCACACAGAATTAAATAATTTGTATTTATTCTTTGACTTAAATTAGACCTGGGAGACAATGAGCTGTATTTACAGTAAGAGATAATATATTAAACTTGTTTGAATTCAAAGCTAATGGGTAGCAATTAAACTTGATAGAATTTGTATTAAAAGTCAAGAATAGTTCCACATGGCTTCAAGAAGTATATATATATATATTTTTTTACAAGCTTATTTTATATAGCAAAAGACCTGACTAAATTCATGAATAAACCAAAATTAAAATTGCAGTGAACACAGTCATTTATAGCGGTTTCAAAAAGTCAATTTCATTAATATCCAAGCTAGAGAAAATTGGTAATGATGTACCCTCCATTCAGTGTGAAAGTTTAGTTATTACTTTTAGCACGTCTTACTACCCGTTCGGGTTATACACCTATGCACTATTTAAAATAATGTGTTAGGGATTAGTAAGGTTGAATTTAAATGAAGTGAACCCACATTTGCGTGGAGGGAAAGTGGGAAATCATTTTAGGAAAAATCACCCTTAGTACACCCAATCGAGATTGAACCTCGATCTCCCCATCATCTGCAGTCTAGTCTATTGAAAGAGTAGCACCTTAGACCATGCGGCCACCGAGGCGGGTGTGAAAACCTAATCATACCTTGAAGGGTTCCACTATGGCTCTATTATATAATCCATCGCTACTAACGCGTTGGCTAACTATGCCACCGACTCATGCTATAGTATAAGAGTAACACAAGCCCCCTCTAATAGTTACAATGTTTCTCAGCTTTGTAGGTGGAAACTTACTCATCAATATAAAACAAAACCCAGGCACCCTCCTGGTCTCAACCTTAGATAACAATCTCTCCCTTTCTTCCAAGCAGGCCTACTCATACCAGTCAGTTATTATTATATAATAAATAATAACTGATAGTTTAATCATGAATAATTAAATATAATTTAAATAACAACATTCTACCCATCTACCAAGAGTCAAGACACAAGTTTGAACAAGCGACCATAGAATAAAAGAAAAAAAAAGAAAAAAATCAAGAAACAGGCAACAAGAGTATCTAATTAACCATGCTGCCATTGTCCAGTTGGTGTTTTACTCTCTTCTAATGAAAAAGGAGACTGATGTAACCAGAAAATTTCATAATGTGTTTTTAGTTGTTAACTTTGAGATCTAGATTTTTCTGGTAAGTGTGTACACCTTGCCCTTCTATCCTCTTTTCAATGTTTAATTTAATATATAATTAAAATAAAATACTGTAAACTCAATAAAATATCTTGTTTTATGATACTTGAAACTATTAATTCATTTGCTTTCCCACCAGGTAAATATATCATGTGTAGAAAGTACTATGCTGTTCTTTTATCTACAATGCCATGGTAATAGGTTAGAAAAAAATAAAAGTATATAAACTAATTGCAATTTAACAATGTATGTATCAAGAGTAGGCTCCTAAATAGCAAATGTTAATTTCAAAATAATAAGAATCAACTAATAGTCATTAAATTACATCTTATTCTAAATTCATTAAGTATTCAGAGATTTATTTCATTGTAAGGCCATATGTAGTTAGTTATAGTTAAAGCCTTATGCTAAGACATGAAACAAGAGTATTATTTCCCTCTGTTAGTACATGAAGCAAGAGCCTTAATTAACTTTGATAGTAATTGATAAATTATTCCCCGCTATTGCATAACAAAGTTTCTTAAACATGTACTTTGTTTAGACTTTACTGTACCAGGACATTTGTCAATTAGTGATTATAAAACAAATGCCTGCTTTTAAATAATTAAATTATGGTGGGGGATGGAGATGGTATTAAGGTGTAATTAATAATTTTTTAATTTAGTAGTGGGAAAAAATATACCTTCGATATCTACGGTGTTTGTGTGGAGATAGGGATGGCGACCGAGAATAACTGTGTCTGGTTTTATATGTTTTTTTCCCTTTTCGCTCATAAGATGATCTAGACTGTGACCTTGACCGGGACGTGGACTGAGTTCTAAAAGAAAAACATATATATACACAATAACATTATCTTTTTTACATAAAATATAAGATAGAACACTCAAATATGTTGACATTAAATCATGTACAACTATAAGACTAAATTGTAAAAACAATCTTAAAAACTAGTTTTATGTCTAACAAAAATTAGGTAAGAAAAGAAAGAAAGGTTTAAAAAATACAACAAGTAGAAACAACGCCAAATACACACAAAAAAATCAAAAGAGTAAAAGAATTATAAAAATAAATAAGAATTATAAAAGCAACCCAAACATGAAATTATGATTGATTATTTTATATATATATATATATATATATTATTTGTGTGATAGTATTTTAGACAGATAAGATATTTTTAAGAAAAATTAAGAGGCCCTATAAATTATTTCTTGCTACAGAGGGGTAAGTTTAAATAATTACTGTGTCCAGCAATCTCATCTAATTTATAATTTCATATGTAGACTTGATATAAATATAGCTATACAGATTTATATACTCTTTGATGTATAAAACTCATATTAGTTTATATAAAACATATGTTAGAGTTCCCTATTATATTGAAATGATAAAGTTTTTGTAGTTATATAGGCCTGTTTCTAAAAATGAAAAACCATTCCATAGTAAATTTGCAAACTAAATATTTAGCCAAATAAAATTAATTAAGAAGTACACCATTCTAAGATAGTAAAAAATCAACAAGATATGTAATATGTTGAAATTGGTTTGTTGAAATGAATTAAATATTTTTTCCCTATTTATTCAAGGTGCACTTTTTTTAACCAACTGATTACATCAACACACGACTTATAAACTAGCATTTCTAGAATGGCCACAACTCCCAGCCCCTGACTGTTAATCCATCACTGTGAAAGTGGAAACCCACATTTCAACAATGATATTTTTTTTGGCCATGCCAGGAATTGAACCCGGGACCCTTAGTTCAGTAGACAAACACACTGCCCATTGAGCTAAGGAGTCAGACTAATAAATCAAAAATAGAGAGTGATAATATATTAGTAAGTAATGTGTTTGTATAAGAGGAGATAATAATATTGTATTAAACTTTAGAAACTAAAATATAATCAGAAAACTTGACATAATATAATTGTTTCCTAGTCAGAATTCTTTTCGCTAACCTTTTCTTCCTTGATTTCTTGGTGTACTTGCTGGAATGTGGACTACGACTTAATGTTCTTGAGCGAGAGCGACTACGATGTTTATTCAAAGTGTGACTGTTTTGGCTGAAACAAATTGATCGAAGGTATAATGTAACTATTTCAACAAATAAATATTTGTTAATATCACTGATAAAGCACGAAAAAGCAACTATTTTTTAAAAATCAGAAAGAAGCAAAAGGCACAAAAGACAGCTCTGAAATTACCAAATAAAAATGTTCAAGCAATTTTAAATATTATCAAAGTGTGATTATTTAGATCATAAACCTTTCAAAAGGTCACAACTAAATAATTACAAAATGAGTTTGTTACCGTCAAGGCGCTTTTCAATGTATACACTACACTTAACAAAACCTCACCGTGGAGACATGGCATTGTGATGCTTGTCCTTTGAACGGGTAGAAGTAGATCCATTTCGAGATTGAGGGCTTGAGTTTCTTTTGCCTGATGCTGAATAAAAATTCTGTGAACTACTTATATTTCCAGTGCTTGTGCTGACGCGGGCCTTTAGACGAGCTTCTTGGTAATAACGCCGGAGCTCTTCCACTCTCTTCTCCAGCTCCTCTGCATTTGGCTAAAATTTTAAATCATTTGTTGTAAAGCTAACAAAATAGCTGTTAAATAAAATATAATATATAAATATCAATTTGGAAGAGAGAACATGATTAATTTTTATTTTTCACTGAGTCTCCTCACTTAATGTTCGGGTTACACATACTCAGAAACACACGCGTGCGTGCGCACATTAATGTGTGTTTAGCATTTAATAATTACTCTAATGAGATAAGGATGAGGCCAGCTTTGGTTGCTGCATGGTCTAAGACATATCTCTCGCAGTAGACTAGAATGTTGATGATGTGGAGATCAAGGCTCAAATCTCAATCGGGTGTACTAAGGTTTTTTTCCCAAAATGGTTTTCCACTCTCCCTCCATGCCAACATTGATACACTTACTGCAATTATAGCCTTCCTCATCCTTGAAAACCATCTGCGTAGCTAGTAAATAAGTGTATGACCCGAAAGGGTAGCGAGACGAGATGTTAAGAAAAAGTTATAGGTGACACTTGCTTCAGTGTCCAGATTATTTAAGGTGCTAATCTCACAATAGACTAGACTGCCAATAATAGGGTTATCATGGTTTGATCCCGGTCGGGTGTACTGCGAGTGGTTTTTCCTAAATGGTTTCCAACTCTCTCCACGCAAATTTGGGTACAATTCCTCTGAATTCAACCTTACTCATCCCTAACCCTTTAGTGTAATTAGTACACAAGCGTACAACCCAAATGGGTAGCAAAATGCGGTGCTAAAAATAGAAGTTCTGGATGAGGAAGGTTGTATTTAGAGGAAGTGTCCCCACAATTGTTTGGAGGGTGAGTAGAAAACCACCGACCAGGATTCGAACCCCGATCTCCCTGTCATTGACAGTCCCAAGAGTGACGCCTTAGACTATGTGGCCACCTAATTAGTAATATATATATATATATTATGCCATTATGCTAGGTATGAGGAAGGTAAAATTTTGAGGAAATGTACCTAAACAAGCATGGAGGTAGAACGAGAAACCATTTAGGAAAAAAACACCCTCAGAACACCCAACTAAAATTTGAGCCCCATCCACCACGTCACCAAGTAAAATTCAAAATCAACTGTCATGAACACAAAAACAACATGAAATACAGCACATAGCTGCAACTTTAAGTGCAGAGCATATTATTTCCTATTCAGGCAATCTGCGACAGACTAATTTAAGGACATATGACTGGTTGNAATTAGAGCCCAACATTGAAGATAAGGGCTAAGCATGCAAGTCAAAGCATTCCAGTCAAATAAGATGGAATTGAAAGGAACTGAAAATTATTAGTTTTATTAAAGTGACCAAAAAAACTAAACATCAATAATAAAAACGAGTAACAACATTTATGTCTCAAATATAGCAAAGTGATTTTAATCACATTACCCAAGCAATGGAATAAATATCCACTCTATAGGAGCACTAACTTTTACGAAATGTTCATTGGAAATTTTGAGATGTTCGTGAAGTAAAACAATTTTTTTTTAGTTTCATCAAATGAAGCATTTTTAATATCGGGGGAAAATATTGTTATATTGGGAAGATCAGAAATAATTATTTATAGTGCTATTATTTTTAAAAACGAATGAAAATATTAAAATAAAAATATTCATAGTCTTATTCAAATATAAATCCTGTCCATGGACTGTTCACCTAAATTCCTGTTTGGAAAATTTATGTAATCTAGATGGTGTAATACATTAAAATGTATTAGCATGCTAGTGGTTGTGTTTATTATCAATGCACATACCTGATACAAATACAGTATGAAACAAATTTAATTGCTGACAAATAATAACTAGGTTAGTAGATGCAGATGTAAACAATGCCTTTCTGGCAAACCAGAGATGTCAAGGGTTGTTCCCAAACTGGTGGACTGGGTCTGATATAGTGGTTTTCAATATTATCTCCAAGAAAATGGAAATGAATGGTATTGGAAGTTTCATATTTAATTTTGTCTTTGTAATTGGATATCCTTTTTTTAAATTGAAAAATAAGACCTGGACACGAGAATCAAACCCAGGACCTTTGGCTTGTTACGGCAATGCTCTAACCACTGAGCTATCCAGGAATCGTCCTGTACTCAGGGTCATTCTTCACTCATATTTTAAGGCAGTCTTTGACCGATGAGTATAAATTCATCAGCTACAACTAAGCGATTGAATGATCGCGAGCTATCAGATAAGGCAGCCACCTTCGACTCGGAAGGGCTTTATCATGCCAATAGTATAACAATTGTACAAATGGATATTACAAGATGAATTAAATAGCAAAGCTAGTTATAGCCACATCTAAATATTATATTCTTATAAATATGTATATTTTCTTATGCAACTATAACTGTAATTAACAACTATAATAGTTTTGCTATTTAATTAATTTTATAATAAGAGTTGTGGATAGCCCGAACACATAGTGGTAAGTAATAACACACACAGAAGAAAAGTTGACAAGTCTTTAGGATAATTAATCCCCCACTCGCCCAAACAGCTTTTTTTTACACTGCGTGTTTCTACCTATTCAGGCTATACACTAATGGTTTTAGGGATGAGGAAGGCTATATTTATAGGAAGTGTACCCACATTTGCATGGTAGAAGAGTGGAAAAACCATACTCAATAGACCCAACCAAGATTAGAGCCCTGATCTCCCTGTCATCGGCAGTCTAGTCTACTACGAGAGTAGCACCTTAGGCTGTGCAGCCACCGAAGCAGGTATAAACCACTTTTTGACACAACAAAGGGTTCTGAAAGCTTTCAGGGACAAAAGAGTCATAGCAACCAGACATATGTGTTTATCATATTTTGGCCAGCTAATAGTTATAATTTATAAAAAGTATTTGATGTTTAAAAAATGCTTTAGTAAAATTTAAAAATGACTCACTTTTGCTCTTTGATATAAACGCAATATGCGAAAACAAACATCCTTGATGTCCTTTTCCAAGACACCAAATATGCTAAACCAAGCTGGATTTTTTGGTAAGCATATACTAAGCTTCCTTGATGTAAGATAAATGCATGCACAGGCCACAGTCTCTGGTTGATAGCGAACAAAAACATCTGTGCGAAGCGAATCATTCATATAGTTCCTGCAATCAAATGTAAATAAGTATTACCATGGAAAAGTTTTAAATATACTATAGCAAAGTTTCCCTTAAAGACTTTAGCTGAATAATTAAATTACCATAAATAAGATAATATGCTGAGAACATAATTATTTAAGGAGACACTAAAATTTTAAACTCACTCAATCAAAAAAGAATTTTGACAAAAATAAACTTATTTATATAAAAAAAGATAAATTATATATAAGTTAAAAATACATTTGTAATGAATAACACATTGATCAATTTTCTTTAAAGCCCAACAAAATTATCTAGTTAGGATGAGTAAAAAAAAAAAAAAACCTTTTCAAGATAAAAGAGATTGAACCAGAAGGTATACAGTTAAATCTACCTTAAAAGACACCTCTAATAGTGGATTCTTCTTTATAGCGAACAGTTTAAATTTTCCCGGCAAAATAACATCGTCTATCATGGTGAAAACATTTTCCATTAACGGACTTTCTCAATAACGGACGGCGACACTGATAGTGATGAATATTTTAGCATAAAAATCTCTAAATGACAGATATAAATTGAAAACATCCGTCCATATACACTATTTGACTGTTGGAATCTGGAAAGCCATTGCCTCGCATGAAGTGTGAGCAATCCCACCTTCTTCCTCTAAGGAAAGTTTCTAAAATAGCCTGCATAGTATTGACTATGGTACTTCAAGATCATACTTCCCACCTGTTCCGAGCCATCAATGCAGGTTGTTCAATCAGTTTAGTCTGTGTTATGGTGCACATATACAGTACAGAAGGCATTCTGTTCACATTTAATTTTGTGTACATATTTTTCTGTGTATTATGCCATCTGTATAGTAAGCTACATACAATAGGCATACAATAATGCACAGTATGGTATTATATTGTTGTCGTGAGTATTCACAGTATATAGGGTCTTATGGATTTAACTATGTTCAAACAACATAATGGGTCAAGTGAATATAAGATAGAGTCTACTTAGTATAATCTAGGGCTTAGACTTAGCGCCAACTAATGTCGAAGTGAATAATTAGAAGCTAAGTCTAGGTAGATGTATCCTGCCCAGACCGGAAATAAGAGTATATTCCACAGTGGTAGATACAATCCAAGATCTAGATACATCTTATTTTGTACTATGAATCAACGTCCGCATGAAGGGAAAGTTGAAAAACATATTGTTAAAAAACACTTTCAGTACAACCGGTGTGGCT
Source organism: Timema genevievae (assembly GCA_902155825.1). Taxonomy (NCBI): domain Eukaryota; kingdom Metazoa; phylum Arthropoda; class Insecta; order Phasmatodea; family Timematidae; genus Timema; species Timema genevievae. The sequence continues at coordinate 23,826 of CABFWO010000894.1, forward strand.
GGACATATTTAGACTGGGACATTTTTAGGTAGTGGTTCTTTGTCAATGCCGCCTGTCAATGCCACATTTTTATTTTTTTTTAATCTCTTTGTCAACGCCACTATTTAATTCTTAGTAAATCTTTAGACTTAGGTAGCGGTTCTTTGTTAATGACACCCTTAGGAATTGTAGTTGTGTGTGTGGACAAAAGATATGATTACAAAGACACTGGTGTTGATGCAGTGAAGGCTTTGGTAAATAGCAAAGGTGTGAGAGGTATCACCATCCGTTTTCGGGAAGTCAAGGCTCCTCCACGTGTTTCGTCAGTTACTGGCAAAAACTATGCGGTTAAAATGTCATCTTTTTCACTTTCAAATTGTAAGAGCTATTAACATCCCTCCGAACATGATAAATTTTCTCATGTCTGACCGGCAGGAACATCGCCATGATCAAACTGATGGACACTGCTGAAAAGCTAGCATGCCCCCTCCATGTCTTAAAAAAACCTAGATGTATCTCAGCGAAAAAGATATATTCTTCTCTTTATTCACCCAATAAATCTAGCCCGTCCGGAAAAGTCAAGCTACATCTAGGCATACTAGAGTCTTCAACTTTTATTAACATAAAACCTAGATACATCTAAAAAAAGTCCAAGACCTAGCTACATCTAGTTGTTATTCACATTCCTCAGAAACACATGGTAACAATTGGTAAAATGTATGGCGTCTGAATACAATATAATGTAATCTAGCATTGACTATTAAATGGACATATATCAAGAACGATTATGGCAGTATCTTATGATGGTCAGGATCAGAAACAATGGACTTCCGATGAGAGTAAGGTGTGCGGATACATATATGTTTTAAAAATAGCATGTTGTAATACATCAAGTTAATACACCCTAAATTGTATTTTATTCATCCTTCTTAGTCTTTTGAGTTATTATATTTAGGGCTGGTCTTATGACTCCTGGATAAATATTAATCTGGCAGATAAATATTTCTATCTGGACGGTAAGTTAAAAGTGCGTCTTATGACTGCCTGATATGATAGCATTTATCTGCCAGATAAAATGTATTTATCCATCACATTTTTATCGGGAGGCTTAAGTACCTGATAGCTTTCATCTGAAAGTTAAAATGGTTGTTGCCATAGTGATGCATTGTTTTTCATGAGGTTTCGCCTATCAGAATCTGTTTTTAGGTTAAAATCTTGGTACACCTGTTTAGTAGCACAAGCCCAGGCTTTAACTATATAAAGTTATATTCATATAAGAACAAATTATTAAAATGTGAGTACATTGAATGAAATTTTGTAAACGTTGTACCCAACTATTGACCACATTTTGGCAGACACTGAAATTAGTATTTGCAAAACATCCTAGCTTCTGCGCCCACGTGATGCCATCTGTTTCCTCGTACTCATTTAGCCGCCATTATTTAACAAATGTTGAGCGTTGTAGTCACTAGCCAGGTTGTAGCGCTAGGGCTTATACACATGCGCGCACCAGTAAAAACAGTCCCAACCTTGCGTTTTCTGCATAAACATATATTTATCCTTCAGATAGCTATCCGGCAGATAAATTCAGTTCATAATATGCGTAAAATATTAAAGTGGCTGATAACCTTTATCTGGACACTAAGTTTAATCTCCTGATAGCAATCTTTATCTAGTAGTCATAAGATCGGCCCTTAATGGTTAAATTTCAATATACATATATTGAGAACAACATTGTATTGACTTAAAATCCTCTCTGCATTAAAATTAATATAGATAATAGCAACTGAAACAAATACATTTTATGTCTTCCTGTATGTGCTAATAAAATGGCAGTTAGAGTACCTATCCACCACAAAATAAAAGTTTTTAGTGTTAGGACATAAGGTTTGTGGATTTATTGTGGAAACAACTATAATTTGCAGAAGAAAAGCCTTTTTTAATTACAACCCTCTTAAAATTAAGGTTGGAATTTGCAAAGATTTCACTTTTTTTTTGTGCCTCTAATGTAATTGATTGAAATTACCAAATGTATTAAACGGTTACTTACCAAGCATTTTGCATCAATGACTGATGGCTTAAAAATCCAAGAACTTGAAGGTACATCACAATAATCTATAAGAAAGAAATCGTATAGTGATTAAAATCTTTGTAGTCGTACTAAGAGTAAAATATATTAAAATTAATTGTTGTATTATTAAATAATTGTCTCATTAAATGTGTAAATTGTATTGCTTCTTTGATTCATTCTAAAGTAGACAAATACACGATTTTGAGGTAGTTTCAGTTCAATGCGCGGTATAAGTTGGTCTATAAAAAGCTTGAATCTCAAATTAATAGGATTAAAGCCAGATGGGGAATGACTAGGTTAATAACATTTAAACACCCTTCATTGTAAAAGCAATCATGACTGCCTTGGAAGAAGACTATCTTACCAGCAAATAATGAAGATAAATCCAAATCAAACTAAATTGATCTTGTATTTTGAAACCCAAGTCCTGGACACAGATTTGGATTCTTAGACCTTGACTTACCACCCCGATGTTTCCCTAACTTGGCTACCCAGGGTATTATCCAACCAACAAAGGTATATATTCCTCCATAAATAAGCACATTGAGTCAACATAAGGACACATTTTAAAAATAAAAGTTATTTCAAGTGTTTGTTTGTTTTTACACAACTTAATGCCAGTGTATGAACCATTAGAGACTTGATTATTAAATAAATACCAGGACAAACACAACAACCAGATCCCAGGTTGTGTATTTTCCAAGCATACATTTTTGGCCTTGTCAAGGTATGAAATCCAGATCCTTAGAACAATGGGGTTTAAGATAGTCAACCTACAACTAATCAGTTGCTAATGCTTACCATATTACTTATTGTAAGCACTTAATTTAACCAGTAATTTAATATCATTCAAATGAAAATGTTTGAGCAGCAACATACACCCTCCATCCCCCTCATACCTGTCATCTTATTACTCAAGACTTGCAATATGTAGGTCCTATACTTTGACTAGAAGAGACATAAATGTTGATTCATAATGTTAATACACCATTAAGAATCAAATAACCAAAGCTATTATTTATGCTTTTAGTGAGGATTTACTCCATCTAGATATCATTATATTTGGAAGAAGGTATAGGAAAGGTGGATAGAAACATGTTGTGTTTGTTCCTTTTATATGTTTTCATCCACCTTTCCTGTACCTTCTTCCAAATATAATACAATTACCTCATAAAGCAAAAAGAGGTTTTCCTTATTGAGATCCATCTAGATATCATATTCTGAAAATTGAAAAATGACACCTGGACACGGGAATTGAACCCGGGACCTTTGGCTTAGTACGCCAATGCTCTAACCACTGAGCTATCCAGGATTCGTCCTGTACCCGGGGTCATTCTTCAATCATATTTTAAGGCAGAGTCTATGATGCGGAAATCGTCGGCTACAAGTGTGTGATTTTATTAATATCACGAGCTATCAGATAACGCAGCCACCTTCGACTCGGTAGTTGGCTTATTGCCTCCACATGTGCAGTTATTATAATTGTAAGGGAATGCATATTTAAGAATCAAATCAGGTGTCATTTTTCAATTTTCACAATGTGCCTTACAATATAAATGTTCAGAAAACTTATTTAATTACAAGTTTAGACATTAATGAGCAACATTTTATTTCATGGCCTGTAGACACCTAATGTATGGTCAGTCAACTTGTCTAGAACACTAATGCATGACTACTTAGAGGCTTATTTACACACTTGAGAAATTCTGGTGTGGATTGTTTTAATCCGGCTGATTGAGTTAATGATCCAATGATCCATCTAGATTATATTTATACGACTAGGAGGTGTCAGTCTTTAATATGCTTTCTAGGATATAAAGTATGTCCTACATTATCTCAAAATAAACGGAAAATACTAGATTTTGATTAATAATGACTTGAATACCTTATGAGGATGTCGAACATGAACACAGAAGCCAAGCTCTTTGAGAACACGTCTTTCCGCTTTAATCACTTGTGTTTTTAATGCTATGTAGTTCTGGTCCAACACTATTGGCTGAATAGTTCTGGGAAAAAAAAAAAGAAAAGGAATAAATATGTGTATATATTAATGATTTGAGTAATACCAGAGTGAGAGCTGGCAATACTATGAGACAATTGGCTGCACTAGGCAGCTGTCACCCAGTCATATTAATGAATCAATATGGAGTTGTCACTATGTGAGACGCAAGGAGGCTTCATTTCAAATATGTGTGTGTGTGTGTGTGTGTGTGTGTGTTGAAGGTAAAACGAAAGTAGCATATATTCAAAAAAATTTGTTCAGCACGCTCCCACAGAACTGCTGAGACAATAGAAAGCTCTTTAAATTATTTCTTGTGAATAGTTACAAAAACTGGTATTCACAACAACAACTACAAATAAATATATTTTCTCAATAAATCAGTTAAAATCAGAATAAGTTTGTTTTGATTTAATAGCATTTAAATAATTGTTTAGCGAGGGTAGGAACAAATCTTTCTTAGGGTGGTTTGATTATGCAACATAGTGTTTTGATCTTTGTAATGTATTTATTCTACAATAAGACTGATATTGTTAAAATAATTGTTTAACATTTGAAAGTAATTATTAAATTTGTCTGGGTGACTTCTCAAAACATCAAATTATATATAAAACCTCCTCCATGACAAGCGTTGCACATTATAGAATGCACAGAAGACCTTCGCCTACTTTTACTATATTTGTAAACATCTCAAAACCACCACTTAAAGATATAATGTCCACTGAAGCCATAAAATGACCTAATCAATGAGAGAAAAAGGGCAGCTAGGTCACACAAGATTTTGAATTATAAATACATAAAGAAAATTGTACTGTACCATTCATGTAAGAAACTTAGGCTATTTAACCCTTTGCCTGGGACGGCCATTGAACGCAGGCGTCTGCCCAAACATTCCCTTGTGAGGACGTGAATTGACGTTTCATTGCAATAAGTTATTGTAATGCCAGCCATTTATCAATGAACCAGTGTACTTTTAGCCAGTCAGAATACTTCATATTGAAGCTAGGTAATAGATGAAGCCACCAGTTCAATAATATACTATGACCAAGAATAAATCAACAAACTAGTGAAAATATTTGTCGGATAAGAGTAGAAAAATGGCTGCCGGTCCAATGTCAATAACTGTGTTATGCTCATGCCGGAATGGGTCAATATATTTGAAAAATAAAATTGGGGCTAAACAAATTTGAAGCTGTACCTATGAGTGTATTATATGGACAATCGCTACTTGTTCAAATAATGAGCAAGATATTCTAACTAAAGTTTACTAAACCATCCCAAATGTTTAGATATTAATTTTGAAACATTTATTAAGATATTCCAAGTACCTATTTAAAACGTGATGAAAATAACCGAGTTAGCCTACCTCTGTCCTTTAACTTGTTTGACATGCTGTAACACATTGATAACATCTCTTATTCTGCGAGGGGCTTCTTCGATTTTAGACGCTAAGCATAAGCATCCCATAGATGTTGTTTCCATCGCGTGGCGTACAAATGACTTTGAATAGTAAAACCGTTGAAACAGAACTTGAGCTGTAGCCATTGCTACCTGGAAAAAAACCCAAAAAAACTTGTATTTAATATTAATTAGCCTAGACTTAATATATATTTAGTTTTAGTATAAATTTATTTTCTAGTTTATTTTGAATTGGCATTTAAGTGACAGTATCGGATGTCGGCAACAAAATATCTAACGTAAGCTTAGTATAGTTTACAAACACACACCTTTTTTTCTATCATGTTAGGTAATAAAGCACATTTCCCAACCATGGAAAACTAGTAAAATCATTGTTTTGTATATTCTGAGTTTTATAGGCCTATTCCTCGACAGTGCAATGGTACAGAATATGGCGGAACATAATCAGGTGAATTAGGTGAATTTTATTATAATGTTTTTTAATATTTAGAATATTTTCACAGTTTTTGTTTTGTCATAATTGTAATTTTGCATGTGTTGTGTGTACAAGTGCTAGAAAACATTACATTTCTCATAGCTTGACATAGAAAAAATTAAATAAATAAGGAATCCCACCCTTGGCTCATAGGTACTAACCCTCTTTTCTTTCTAATAAAATGAATTGTATGGAAAATACTTTGTTTAAATTATTTTCAGGCTCATTCATTGTAGAGGCGTGTTTGTATTTGTTCACTGCAGGGGTTTGTTCATTTGTTCATTGCAGGAGCATGTTCATATATGTTTGTAACAGTGACATCTTGTGTCGAGTGGTTGGACTTCAGGTAGTAAGATGGACAATTAGAGTGAGTTCCTAGTTGGAGAACGGAATTCAAGTCCACATGGTGTGTGTTTACTATGGTCAAATTAGGTTATAACAACATGGGCAAGTAAAGTAATTCAAAAGTCGAGCAAGGACTTTAGGATTTAGGGCCAGATATAGCTACCTGCTTGACATTAACGGACGACATGTTTTCCAACCATATCTTTTAAACTAAGTTGACTCTTTGAAATTACTCTATTCACATTGTTGTCTCTGTTACATTTGCAAGTACTTTGTAATAAACATCAAACCTAAGTTACGGTACTATTATCTAGTTGGTATCCGCCTAATCCTTTGCTTGGACAATCCTGGATGACCGCTTAACCAGATTTCCCAAACTAGGTGTGAACATCTACGGAGTAGTAAAACCTCACATTTTGTGTCAACAATAAGGGCTAGCCACCCATTAAAAGACTTACGTTAGCACAAGTAAGATGGTAAGTTATATAAGGTGTTTATATCATAGTTTAGAATATTTTGATTTGTGCCTCACCTATTTATTTCCTCAACAGCCGCCAATGGTATTTTGTTCTGTGACCAAGTGGCAAAGTTTGGCAGTGAGCATCAACATAACCCTACACTCAAGTTTAGTTAGACCAAATTAAAATGTACGTACCTGTGGAAGTTTAAGTAATATTCCAGCTGTTTGAATCAATTCACATCCTAATATTCTTAAATCTATTTCCGTATCTTGATCTAAGCCATCAATTTGGGAAGGTGTTGGTGAGAGTTTGTCTTCAGGAAGAAGACAGTTTTTTAACGTCAACACAATCCTACCGTAGGATTTTGAGCCACTTTTAGGGAGAGCGGAAGTATGGCTATATTGTTTTTGCATGGTCATTTTGTTAATTTAATCTAAGGAAACAAATATAATTTAAAGTAAGTACATTATTTACTATAAAAGTCGAAAAATATTTTTAAACATGGCTAGATAAATTTATGACATCATAGATAATATGTATGTGTAAAACAAACAGCGCTGCCAACGCTCAAGTCTCTTGAGACAGTACACGGACCTGAAATGGATTGTATTTTGCCAAGGTTTGGCTACTTTTTAGTTCCAGTGATTAAACATTGAAGCCAAAAAGCACTAGTATCTCCACATATTAGCATGGGCGTAGTTAAAATATTATAGAACAGTTTGAACTACTTCGTTGTCATTTTATGGTTAAAGGTAATATAGTGAGTAGAGAATATAATTAAGATAACCAAAAATGATATAATTAGTAAAATACATATCAACTCTAATAATTGATTACTTATTATATTTATAGTATTTAAATTTGCTTGGATTTGCATTAATTATATTATTTTTAACAAATTTATCTCACTACACTGTGGCGTATGTGTGAGAGAGGGATTTGATAAACATTGTGTAGTATTTAAATAGTTAAAATAATACTATACATAAAATGTATCCAAGTCTGATGGCCTTAGGCAACAGTCTTAAGAGCTAACTTACGACATCTGGTGGAGTTCGTGTTTGAATCCTATTGGGTAACATTTTAAATGATTTATCTGAATATTAAAACAAGTTGACGCTATAGTGAAATTTAAAAGTTAAGGAGAACATATATTTTTAACCAGGGCTACAGCATAATACAAATTAAATTAAAAGTATCTTAAAACATCTCAATGTTTGAGTTACCTCTCAAAACTTAATAAGGCCTATAGCTCAAGTAAAAGTAACGTTCAATTCAAACGCAAACTCGTTCGCTCCTTCCATTTATGTTAGCTATGTTATTTATTTAAATTATTCATCAAATATACTACTAGATTGTAAGCTAAAGTAACAATACAATATGTAGTTGTTACAGTTACATTAAATATTTGTAATAGTTTATGTCCAAAACAATCGTAAACAGCAGTTATTATACATCACATGATCAAAACAGCTGTATGCAGTGATCACAACGCTAGCTCATATTGCTGCAAATTTGCAAATAGAATGCTTCAAGGTCTGATTAACATATACATGCTGTGTAGTCAGGAGTGTCATAGAGGTATATATTATCCAACAGTAGGATCCTACTTTTGTTTCTAGAATAATATGTACTGAAAAAATTACAGGCAGTCAGTAAACAAGTGAAAGGTTCCTCCTTCACAAATCTCTATTATTTTCAATAAACATGTCAACTACTAATAAATGTTTGTTAATGAAAGAACCCTCCTAAAGTGGTTGGCATGGTTGCACCTCGACTAATAGCTCACTTTATATGTAGGGACACGGATTACCCTCTTTCCACAGGATCTCTGAGTTAGGTTCAAGCGGCTAAACACTTGAAAGGGGGAGGAACGACTACCTTACATTGACATATCAATAAATCAACCACATGTAGTTTAGTTTCAAAATTTACCAAAGGGAAAATTAACATTTATTTTAACCTACAACTTGGCATTCAATACATTTCCAAACAAAAATGATTGTGATGACTATGGTGATGACACATACATTATGACACAACATTAACACATGGTAAATTACCAGCTATAAAAAACACACAAATATTATCAAACTAATAAATTAAGTCTTTCCAAATTGTCCTGGAAGATCGAGCACACTACAGTTAACTCCTTGTAACAGATACAATAAGAGTAAAACACTCTTCAATAAAACCTTATAATACCAAAATCAATTAATTTCGTCCAAATGTTTTAACGTTTTGTTATGCCCCTGACATAGTTCATTTCCAGGGTTTTCATCTGTTCGCATGAAAATTTGGCACTGCTTATTTAATTTACAATGTAACCCAGTACTATTGACTGGATACTAATGTGAGATATTGTCCGCCGGAATAATTATTTCCATAGTCCAAGACGGTAAAGAAGTAGGGCTTGGCCCCTGATGGGTTCTCAATGTTGACAAATTCACCCAGATCCGCGTCGGTAAAGCCAGCTACTTCAGTCCGGGAACAGATTCAGCTGAGTTATCCCCATGGATCAAAGTCCTTGAGGATTGGTGACTCGCGGTATGAGAGATACCCGAAAGTTTACTTCGCTCTTAGACAACGGTATGCAGACGACAGCTTGAAATATTATAGAAATCAATGGGCGACAAAAATATTTGGGGGAAGATTGAATGACCTTTCCTTCCACCAAGAAATTCTCTCTTCTTCCAACAAATGGGAGTCTCCAGAAATTCCTTGTCCATATATCATTGTGTCTAGATAGATGGCGTAGTTGGACAGTTGCTTACACAAGTGACTTTTAAGTCCACAATACTGATCGATCTACATATATTTTTAAATATTAATAATTATTACATTATATTATTGCTTTGTAGCAGAGCCTAGGTATATTACACTAGGGAAATATAATAATATTGGTGTGCACAGGGGGTGAAATTATAGTACAAGGAATATCAATATCGTGAAGTTGGTTAGCCATGTTTGGCACGAAGGTCTCCTTTTCTAACTCCTTTTCTTGAACCCACCCTTCTACCCAATTAAGGTTGTACAATCTTATCAACCCCACCGTACCTTCTCCACTTACTTTGAGAACGCCACTTCCCAAGTCAGAAGCATCCGGGCTGGAGTGCCGTAGGATTCCCTTTGAACCCGGTGCTCTTCAGTCTGTATGTAAATGACATTCCTAAAGCCCCAGACACCAAGTTAGCACTGTATGTGGATGACACAGTTCTAGTAGTGGAGTCGTGGCGAGGGAAGTTGATGGTGAGGCGATTCCAGACGCACCTGACGTAGTTTCAAGGGTGGATAACCATCTAGAAGACAAGTATTAACGTGGAGAGGACACAGCAGTTCACATGGAAAATAAAGTTCTACAGGTCAGCACTCCAACTGTTCGGAGATCAGATCAGATGGGCGAACAGTGCTAGGTACCTGGGACTTACAATGGACACCAATCTGACCTGGTGACTACACTGTACTGAGAGACTGAACAAAGGGGGCCAAAGGCTGAGAATCCTGGGCCCACTGCTTAACAAGCGTAGCACCCTGTCTACAAGGAACGGTCTGACATTGTACAAGTAGTTGCTCATCCCGATCCTCAGCTATGCGTGTTCCGCTTGGGGCCACCTGGCGAACATGTATATGAGGAGGATGCAGGCATTCCAGAGCAAGTGTCTGAGGATCATTGTGGACGCACCTTTGTATGTTTGCAATGTGACTCTGCATAGTGACCTGGAGATGCCTACCATAAAGGACTACTTCTGGAAGCTGGCGCAGTCTTTCTACGACAGACTTCCTGGTGCCACTAATCCTCTTATCCAGGGACTTGGGAACTACGTCATCTACCCTGGAGGGTGCCACCAACGACCCAAAGCCCTGCCCAGATAAGCGAGAACTGTAAAACTGTGTTTTGGGAGGCTCTCACCCAGCCCCCCATAGAGTCGTATCACCACACATAAATATAAAAAACCTTATTCGGTAATTTTCCTCCAATAATATAAATATTAATAATAATAATGATAATAATATATAAATTACTTATGTGAGGGGTGGTGGCAATGACAATAAACCACTTAAAGAATTATTTTGCTACACTCTTTAGATTATTTTTGAAATATTACTAATTAAATTGATCCATAATTATCTATTGCATTCATAAAATTAAATATAATTAGACCTTATACCATATCTTATTAAGTTCCATACTTTCTATCTATCGGTACTGTCTAGAACAATGTATTTAATCATACATATCTTATAAGCGCAAATATTTTTGGCAAGTAGAGAACGTTTTGTTTTGAAGTTTGAATAGACTGTTTGATTCGCGCTTAAATCCGTATTTTGGAAGTTACGTATAAGATAAGTGTATCAAACGTTGACAATGTCTCAAAAAAATACTTTACTAAGCTATTTTTCTAAGTCACCTATTCAATCAAAACAAAATGTTGTTAAAAAAAGCAATAATCTTAATGATACTGGCACACTATCTGGAAATAGTAATAGCATTTGTGAAAGTGTTCGAAATAGCAATTCCATTTGTAATTCTGATACACCTTCCCATGTTGGAACACACAATTCAACCCAGACAACTGGAGGTAATAATATTATATTATATCAACCTCAAAGTTTTTCTAACCTCTTATCCATTTTACAGAATTGCCCTGCATAACTTACTGTCTGTGGTGCTGATTATTTGGGGTTGTCCCTCAACATGTGAATAAATATTGTTTTGTATTGAAAATGGTTTATTTGATAAATACTATTAAAAATGTTAATTTTATTAATGCATGAAAGGTCAGGTTTAGCTAGGTTGGCTAGGAACCATTTATAATATATTTAAATTAACAAAGGTTTGAAAGTTAGGTTTGTGGTACCCTAATAATTAGGCCTATTTTTAATATTAATTTGGGTGTTATATAGGTTTGTAGTACTCTAATAATTAGGCCTATTTTCAATATTAATTTGGGTGTTATATTTATGGCACCATTTCTCATTACATTTGGGTGTGGCAGTTAAATTGATTCAGTTGTTATGGTAAGTTGCGTGAGTTTACTTTTTGTGATCTTATAAGTTGACGTCAAAGATTTCTTTAAAGAAGACAACAAGGCAATTGTGCTTCATTTGAAAATTTGGGTTTGATACAGATAAGGGTGAAATGTGGTTGTGGACGAGTATTGCGTGTTTGCTTAAACTATAACTATTCTTTGAGATACATTTTAATGTATGCGACTTGTTTGGCAGAGGGTACATTAATGTATGAGACATTTCTTGATAGTCCATTAACCAGTTTCATTAGTTCTGCCATCGCTGGGTCTGCACCTCCTTCGTGTTCTATATCCAAGATGGCTCTCAGGAGGCTAGGTGTAGCGCACAAGACATAGATGGAAGTACCTTTTAAATTTCTTATCATAAACATGTTCACTAGCTGTGATGTAGTTCCTAACGTGAATTAAAGATATTGAAACGTAAGACTGTGTAAACCATTTTGCCAATAACACACTGCGAAATGTACAAAAAACCTGAATTTGATGGCCTCTTGGTAAACTAACTGCTGTGTGGCTTGGGACCTTCGCCTTATCCGATGATCAATCACTGAGAGTGTACAAATAAATGGGGGCTTTCCATTTCGATATTTATCTACCCGAAAGGGGTATTTTCTCACTTGTTTGTTTAATCTTGTCCATCCAATCAGCACGGAGCCACTCTTTCAGGTAGGCCTAAAGATAATTTGCAACACGCTTATTCAATGTGTCTTCCTTTTGAGATAATGTTCCCGAGTTCAAATGCCCGCATGGCCGAAAATTCTATTGGTAAAATATGGGTTTCCCCTGTCACTGGTTTAAATAATAATTGGAAGTCGGTTCTAAATTTAAGTTGGATTTTAAGTCGTGTGCTGATATAAACATTTGGATCAGAAAGTGAACCTCCAAAAAAAATAATAATAATGCATTCATAGGATATTTGTTTTGTCAAACTTATCGAAACACTTGAATTATATCCTAATAGAAGTTGTTTGTTTTGGTGGCATAATTGTTTAGCTGTGTGACACAACTGTAGTACTCTATTTAATACTGAGATAAACAGTAAATGACATTAAATTATGAAAACCTGGCCAATACATGCAACAAGACTGAACTGTTGATTCCCAAACAGGGGGACACCCCTCCAGACTGTTGAGAAATACTTCTAAACTACCACAGTCAAAATGTAACTCTTTGGAAACACATCTCCAAACTGATAGTCTTGTTGTTATACAATTCTTATATTTGTTTTAATAATATAATATAATATTTAGCACCGCGTCTTACTACCCGTTCGGGTTATACGCTTAACTACTAATTACTCTAATGGGTTAGGAATGGGAAAGGTTGAATTTATAGGAAGTGAACCCGCATTTGCGTGGAAGGAGAGTGGAAAACCATTTAGGAAAAACCACCCCCAGTTCACCCGTTGTTTTAATAAAAGTAAGCTATATTTATTATTTAAGTGTATATGCACATTGAATAAGTTTAAGTATTCATGTTTTGAATTTTTTTCTAAGAGGTAACACTGTTATATAGGTCATGTGACCTTTATCACTGCCTTTTGTTTACAGTACTAAACAGCTGTTAGTTGACTTGTATTGTAGTCCGTGTGTCTCTATTAAACACAGTTATGCTGTTTATTCTTAATAGTTTTATATATATACACACATATCCCTGCATTCTTGATTAAGTCTCGCCATAAATTGCAGTAGTTAAGCCAGAAAAAAATTAATTAATCCTGGAAAAATTAGGTGATAGCTAATTTAAAGCATCCATTGATTTTACAAAATGGCTGATTCCTTAACAGAGACAAATCTCCTATAGATAATAAGGAACCTAGTACAGTCATCCAGGATTACAACTCAAAAATTCAAAATTTTAATTTTTGCAATTGTTACTAAGTCAGAAAAAAAAAATACTGAAAATCTATGGGAATAGTTTTAAGGAAAATTATACCACTCGCATATTCATTCAAAGCCAACATCACTGGAGTGGGGATCTAGATTGAATATATAAGTGGGTGGGAAAGCTTGATAGTATAATGTATAAATTTGCATGTGGTTAGACAATTTAGCTTACTTTATCTGGGTCAATTTTGAATAATTCATTTCACTTTTTGTTCACAGAGTTTGCTCTATTCGATGTAGTGTGGGCCAAGCAAGATGGCTACCCTTACTGGCCAGCTCTGGTGTGCAATAGTCCAAATTCTAAAAAAAATGTACGAGGCTCTGAGATTCATGTCCAGTTCTTTGATGTAAAACCTTCTAGGTCATGGATAAAAAAGAAGTGAGTTGATTGATGTCAAGATTGGCTAAAAACTGACAGTTTTGAATTGCATAGTGGAGCTATAAGTTGTGTTCATTAATTAGACTTTGGTGACTACCTCGTCAGGTATAAAACTTGTGTTATGTGAAGGCCCTAGATTTTTATGGCCTAAAATTTCCTCAAATGTCCCTAATGTCCCTTACCAAAAAATCTAAAAAAATTTAAATAAACACGTTTGATTAAGTTTATTCAAATTCTTAGTTGAATTTAGTACTAATGAAACAAGCTTTAACTTTAAAAAGTAATTTTCCCTTACGCCATTTGCTGCCAGATAAACTAATCCCCTTCACTCTTCCTCATTGGGAAATACCAACTTGACTAACCCTTCAGTAGCTATGCCTTGTAATGGAGGGATTATCATTCCTTCTCTTGTCTTGGACTAGCTTTCTTGCAGATTTTAATGATGTAGAATTGGATATTTACATTGGTACAGTGAAAATTGTGCTTGCAGTAGATGACCTCATCTACTCAGTCATTAACACTAAAATATTAACATAATTTAAAATTACAATCTTTTAAATTATGATTGCAATTTATTAAGACATATATTTAGTTATATCTCATGCAGTTTTGGTATAATTATTATATTTTTTATTTATTATTTTCTGGTAAATTAGAGACAGTAGGGGAACACACACACCTACATTGAAATTAAATGAAAGAAAATAAGGTTTTGCTCAATATTTTCTTGTAAAATGAGAATTTCATTTCTCTTCTAAGATTATTTATGGTTATTTCAATCATATATATCTATATAAAAATTAAATGAAATAATTATACTTTTTGCACAGCCATGAAACTTAAAATATATGTGGATTTTAACAAAACAATTGATGCAAATGAGATATATATATATGTGTGTGTGTGTTTTAGGGGTTTGTAAAGTCCACTTTTTCAATTTGAAGTGAACTCAAACCGAATAAAATAAAATATTCTCAAAGCCAAATAAAGTTCAAATAGTTTTTGTTTTATGTTTGAAAACATATTAATTTATATTATCTTAATTTTATAACTTCATTCACTAAAATCACTGAAACAGCTCAAAATTGTAATAGTTTAATTTTAAGAGAGTAAATTAGTCATCATTATTTTTATTGGTGAAGCTTGATAATTGTCAAAGCCTGAATTTTTTTTCAAAGCCAAGTCAAAATACATAGACAAATTATCACACAGGTTATGGATCTGTATTATGCACATTAACTCACTTTCTCTTCCACTCCACCTTAACCTTCAATACTGATTGTTTGACTTACTTTCCAACAACAATGGTTTCTCTTCTTTTGAGGCATGTTGAGATGTACAAGAAGAAGACTGATAAGATTTGTCCACTGAAATATGCGGAAAGATGGCGACAAGCCTCGGCTCAAGCAGAATCTGCGCTTCTTGTTTCCGTGTCCCAGCGATGTCAGCTGTTAACAGACTTAACAGCCACTAAGAAAGAAGAGGAAGATAGTGACATTGACAGTGACGAGTCTCTTGATTCCACTGACTTGGATAATGATATAGGCAATAACATGTTTCATTTTTTGAATGTTTTGTTTCATGGTTATCATTGATTCAAAAAGTTAACTTTCATTTAGACAAGCAAACAAGTATTCAAAATTCCACTCATAATTTTAAATAGATTTCTGTGCTTTTACTTAATTTTAAAATAATTTTTACTTAAAATTTTACTTTCAGCTCTTCTTTAATTAAATTTGTTTACAATAACACCACCCATTGTATTTTTAGAGCTTATATCACTTTTCAGTTCAGTATTAATTAAATACTAACCAGGTGGGTGGCATAAAAAACTCTGAAAATCCTTAGTGTACATTTTTTTTATCATCATGTCTTACTATCTGTCCAGGCTTTATGCATATATGATAATTACTCTGATGAGGTAGGGATGAGGAAGGAAGCATTTCAGAGGTAATCTACCAGTATTTGCCTGGAAGGAAAGTGAAATCATTTATGGAAAACCACACTCAATAGGCCCAACCAGGATTTGAACCTTCATACCACCATCATCAAGAGGCCAATCTTAACATGAAAGTAATGCCTTAGACTTTTCAACCACTGAAGCATTTTTTGTAAACTAATCTCTCATTAGTGTTTGTTGATGCAAACATTATAAACACATTATTTTGATTATTAAAATTTAACCTGATTCCATGGCTGCATGGTCTATGACAGAGGTCAGCAAACATTTTTCGCAAAGGGCCAAATAGTAAATATTTTAGGCTCTGCGGGCCAAGAGGTAAACTCAAGGATATTTATGTAGGTAGGCCTGCCTACTTAAATAACCAGAAAAAAAAAGTTTTCACAAATTTACTTAACAAAATGTAACGGAATAATAATAATAATAATAATAATAATAATAATAATAATAATAATAATAATAATGATAATGATAATGATAATGATGATGATGATGATGATGATGATGATGATGATGATGATGATGATGATGATGATGATGATGATGATGATGATGATGATGAGGGTGAGGGTGAGGGTGAGGGTGAGGATGAGGATGAGGATGAGGATGAGGATGAGGATGAGGATGAGGATGATGATGATGATGAGGATGAGGATGAGGATGAGGATGAGGATGAGGATGAGGATGAGGATGAGGATGAGGATGAGGATGAGGATGAGGATGAATGAGAATGAGAATATTAAGACAAAAACGAAGACTACAATGGTTTTAAATACATCTCTACTAACTAGAAGAATGAAATTGTTTTTTTTGAGATAACATTTCACCAAATAGGGGTTCAAAGTTAGCACTCTCAATCATCAAAATTGATTGCAAATTTTAATCTGTTAATACTGACCTGTATTGAGATTTTACATATTTCATATTTGAAAATGTTTTTAACAGAGGTAGGTGCTGCCAAGTACAGCTATAAAACCTTGAGGATATTATCTTGATTGACTATAGTCATAGCTTGGAAGACATTTATAGAAATCTTTTAAATTCTTCTCTTGAAATTTGCCTTTTAGCATGTCATTATATTACAGATTAGTCACTTACAATTGAAGGTTAGGTGAAAGCTCCTCAATTGAACGGTACTGGATTTTGGAATATGGAAATTTCTTTTGAACTTGCATCAAGATATGAAAATTAATGCTCGGTTTTAATTTTAATTTGAAAATATAAAATACATTTTTAGCTCGCGGGCTGTACAAAAAGAGGCATCGGGCTGGATTTGGCCCGAGGGCTGTAGTTTGCCGACCCCTGGTCTAAGATCATTCTCGTGTTAGACTATTAGACTGCTTATGATAGGGAGATCAGGGTTCGAATACCAGTTGGGTGTAATGAGGGTGGTTTTACATTCTCCTTTCATGTAATTTGGTTACCCTTTCTCTAAACTCAACATTCCTAAGCCCTGACTCATCAACTTAATTACCACATATGCATATAACCTTAAACAGGTAGTAAGACTAGGTGCTAAAAATAAATAAATTAAAACTTACGTAACTTTACCCGAGGCTACTAAGAAATTAAAACAACTTTCGAGAGTAAAGAAACTTAAAAGAATGTTACTCTCATTTCATTGTAATTTCTGAAATAAAAAATAAAGTTGGATCAACTTGCAACCCAAACAGTAGTTCAGACGAAAAGAATGGTCTAATTACCCATACACACTAGCCATTTTTTAAATATAATTCAGTACCTACCTGCATCGATGGTCACATGGTCTAATGCATCATTCTGCTGTTAGACTGGATTGTCAGGGATGAGAAGATTAAGGTTTGAATCCTGCACACTATACTCAAGGGGTCTGTTCCTTAATGGTTTCCCACTCTCCCTAAACTTAAATTGAGGTATATTTTCCTTAAAATTCTAACTTTCTCATACCTATTACATTAGTGTAATCATTATATATATATATGTAACAAATACTAAGATGAGGTGGATAAACATTGTTGCGAACCTACCCCTGTTGGCTCGTTCTGTCAGGATAGCTTCCGGGAGGGGTAAGGTTGCAGGCAGGTAGTTGTGTGGGTTTGAAATAATATGCAGGTTTGCGACTTTTGATTTATTAATAGATACTAAAGGATGATATAAAATGTGATGTTGGTCATAAGATAAAGAATAAGAACGGATATCTGCTTGTGGAAGAACTGACTTAACTTGTGAATACTTAGACCAACCAAGTTAACTCTTAATATGCGGCGCATCAACAGAACTTGATCCCGGGACCCTGGGCTTTGACAATGCCCTCCAAGTACCAATACTATCGATAACCCGATGATGTATGTATCGATAAGGCCTCGGGCAGCATGACCGCCTGCAAGATAGATGGAATTGAGACCCCCCCCTTGTTGCAAAAAAGTAAAGTTCTTTTATGCCATGATATGGGCCCCTTTAGGGCTCACTAGTTTAGACATTGCTATGAATTGTCAGCACTCTACTGCAACCTCTCGTATGTTACTTAATACATGCTAAGCCAGCAATTATAGCACGTGTGTTCAATCGAGTCATGTAAGTGTATACAGCTCTCTTCAACTTACACAACAGTCAATACAAATATTATTTGGTAGTTATGACACTTTAATACTAAATTCAGTACAAGTCAACTATTACCATATAGACTTCCAACTATCATGGCTATTTATAGCAAAACAAGTAGCTATCATTACAACTTGTGCATAATTTGACAGTACTACATGTCCTAGTTTTCAGCGATGTATTAGTATAGACACATGCGCAGAAGATATTAAGTTGTCTAAGATTAGCAAATTAAACACTGATTTCCCTCCCTGTCCTTCAAAACAAAAGTATAATGAAATCTTTTTTTACAGAAGTAATATGAAATTAATTTTAATTAAATGTGTTTGTTGCGGATACACTTATTACAATTATATACCAGCTTGTTTCAAAATATACATTTTAAGTTTTTTAAAGGATGAACACAATGATTGTGTGAATGCACGTCATGATTTTGTAGTAGCTACTTTTCTGGCTCTTTAGTGATGATTGCTGATATTATTGAAATTTTGAAATAGACACTTTTGCCATAATTTAATGTATTTCATTACTATCCTGTATAATACAAACTTAAATTATATTTTAAATATTTTTACATGCCTTTAAATTTACATTGATCAAACAATTTTTCGACAATCAATGCTTTATTGCTTAGTTTTTGAAATCAAGGATTTTTTTTATGTTATAGGAAAAAACAAGAAAATGACAACTCACCCACTGAAGAAGAGACAATTAATATATTCTGATGACGATTCAGAGGAGGAGTTTAAGCCAAGTGAGTACCCCTTGAATATAGTAGCCTATTTTAAACGTTTTTAACTTGATATTTTAAGCCAAGATGGCTATACCCTTCATCTCCCATTAAAGGTACAGGCGCTCCATGGCTTCTATTGTGCTGACTGACAGCTCACAGCTACCAGACCAAATTATGTATCCCTACGGCGAACCATATGATCTGCAAAAAACATGTGTTTATCAGCTAACACTTCTGACAGTCAACATTTAGGTATATACCTAAATGTTTGCTGTCAGAAGTCAGCTGTGAACTGTCAGTCAGCACCAAAGAAGCCATGGGGCTACTGTAGCAAGCTCAACTTACAAGGTTCCACTATGGTACAGCTTATCTGATAGGTATAATGTAATCTATCAATGCAAGCAATTTAAGTTTCAGGGTACACACCCCTTGTGTTTTAATTTGATTGGAAGAATTTCTTGTTTTGCTCTTATTATATTTTGGTATATTACATGTAAATAATAGAATTGTAATAATTGCAGTACCTGATAATACATCCTCTGGTAAGCTCTTTGTTTTCAACACATATGTTATATGGACTCAAATCTACTTGAGTTATATTAACATCTTTTTTTATTAAACTCTCATTAGAGCACATTAAGAAGTTGCTAATATTGTATCTTATACTTATAAAACTATTCAATTAACTTGTTTAAATGCCATTTCTCAAATGATATTTTATAACTTATATACATGATACATTTTTAGATTGTCATGTTAAATAAACTCTATCATGCTATGGGTTATTTTTCCCTTGATTGCACCAATTAAGATGATGCAGTTTAATATTGGTATTTATAGCCCCGCCATCGAGTGCCAATTAAAATTGTTACTGTTTACTTAGCTGATATTTGCCCTGTGATCGAGCGCCAATTAAAATTGTTACTGTTTACTTAGCTGATATTTGCCCCATGATTGAGCACTAATTAAAGCGGTACAGATTGTAATCGTGATAATGCCCTGTGATTGAACACTATCTATAACAATATTAAGTAAACAAGACTTTTGATGTTGCACACAATTTATTAAGATAATTTAATCTTCTTCACTGAAGACATAATATTTAATGATACAGTCTTGGATGAACTACAGATTATTTTTCTGTGTACTCTTATGGATTACTCCTTTTACTATCACTGCATATTTTGGCTACTGGCACTCTGTGTATTCATACGCACAAGCGGTTTATATATGACCTACCCCTTGCCTCTTGGATCTCTTATCACCAGTGTCAAAACCAACTAATAGAAAGACTCCTGGTAACATGATGTTGTGAAGGCTGGCTTCCTATTGGGTATAGGGAGCCAATATCAAAGATTTTTTCAATACTACAGAGTTGATAAAAAAAAGTTTAAAGCATATTACATTGACATTATTTCTGAAAACGCGTGATTTTCCATGGATGAAGTATTAAAAGGATAATTTACTTATAGCACTTTTAAGAAAATTACACTTCATCCATGATTTTTTGAATATTTTAGAGGGGTCCAAAACAGTATCATTACAACTTTTTTTTTCACATGTCGGTAGTTTCTGTGATTAAAACATTAACACTAATTTTTTTATTTCATTTCAAATTATCTAAATTTACAAAAAAAATTCAACTCTACCACTTTTTGAGTTTGCCATTAATCAAGTTTTGTTCTAAGGCAAACATAGGAAAGTCACATTTCCTACACATGTGTGAGAACACTTTTACTTTTAAATGTTACTTAGTTTATGTATTATCATGTTTTTTTTTTAAATATGGTTTTGCTATCTATTTAGAAAAGCTAGAACTGGAGGAAGAATCAGATTCTAATAGCTCTGGAGTCCCTTCTGATGACATCTCGGATCAAAACAGTGACATTGAAGATGATATACCAGTCAAGGTCAGTGTCAAAATATCCTCCAGAGTTGTATAAACAGATTCTCACTCATTCATTTATTGTTTTAAGTAATAATAACAATGGACCTATTGACCACTATGAAAAAAAATTAAAACCTTTTGCTAAAGCATTGAGTTTTTTTTAAACTCGAAGCCGACAAACATTTTAATTTGGTTCTTTATGTATGTTTAATTTATATATATGTATATATATATATATATTTACATATATATATATATATACATATATATATAATACATATATATATATATATACACACACACACACAAACACACACACACACACACACACACACACACACACACTTGTACCAAAAGTCAGATAGTCTCCTTGTCATCGATAGATGATTGCACACAATACCCAACAACTTGTATGATAGAAATAAAGTTAAAAAAGTGGCTCTATATGAATGCACAGTATCGTGTACTTGAGCTACTATTCACTCTTCCTCATCAGAAACTTCATCTTTTGTCTGTGAAATTTGAATTAAGTTTTGGCCAAGAGAATGAAGTTTGTGAGAATGGAAGTGCTTGAAAAGTGACATAACTTGATATTTCGGTGGATTTAATTCTTTTTCTAACTCCCTGATATTGTCCTAACTTTCTCACTTATGGTTACATTACGTGAGGCAGAGAAACTGATAAGTATTATAGTGGAGCCTGGTCAACCTACTGCCTCCACAAACTGCCCGAAAATTAAATTGAGGGATTCAAACCAAGGTACTTTGTCAGCCACTTGAACCACCTAGGTTTCAAAATATCTTTACTATTTTACCAATGAATCCCTATTTTAGAAACCACGATGATTAAACATGAGGGGTTCACTTTACTACATAAATTCTTAAGTAACAGAAAGTAGAAATAGTACCTTAATATTAACATTTTTTGCATTCATTATAACATTCATATATTAATTTAAGTGATAAATTAATGGTCTGGAACTAAGCTATTAAGCTTATACTATAATTATGTTGGTCCAAACAACGAATAGGTAGAATAAGAAATCTTAAATACATATTCAAAATTTAAACACATATTTATTTTTTATTCTTGTATTCTATATTTTCCTTAATTCTTGGATCTTGAATAGCTTTAAGGATAGAAGGGTGTTGAGGATTTGTAAGTCGTATCCCTATATATATTATAATATATATCTTTTTCTAATTATTTAAAATTAAGGATTTATTTGTTTTAACGATTGCTATATAACTGTATTTTCAACTTTAATTTAATTAGGTCAAGAAACGCAAACATCCTCCTGGTAAGAACAGAGACAGCCACAAGAAAATGAAAACTTTAAATGGGACAACACCATCTCTGCATGATAAAAGTGTATTAAACCTACCCGGCACCTCACAGACTGTTGGTGCAGCAACCAAAATCAAATTAGCAACGCTATCAAAGGCAGACGTGAGTAATTTAATAAGCAAAATATTTTAGCTAACCTTATACATTACTTTGAATCTATACTCCATTCATGGTAGGAATTACTCTCTGAAAGGTCTTTTTTCCTACCCATATCCTACTATATAATAGAGTTCTGGTAGGGAAGAAGGCCTTTCAGAAAATGATTCCTATGCTGAACAGATTCAACCAATGTTATCTAAGCTAATCATGTCATTATGTGCCCTAACATTTTAGATTTTCATTAAATATATTTCTCATATTATTTTCCTATTTAGGTTTGTACAAGCTATGAATTAATCATGTTTTGCTTGTTCTTTCAACAAAAACAAACAAATCAAAAACAATCCTTTAAATATAGTTAATTATTTTTCACCACATCTTAATACTGGCTTGAGTTATATGCATTCATTACTAATGCAGATGGGATGGAGATGAGGAGGGTAATATTTTAGAGCTAATTCACTTACATTTGTGTGAAGGGAGAGGGGGAAGCTATTTAGGAAATAAAGCATTTTCAATACACTCGATCTGGATTGTAGTCGCAATCTCCTTGTCATATGCAGTCCAGTCTACTGCGAGAGTGATGCCTTAGTTAAACTCCCCTATATATTTTTTAAATTATGCCACTAAAGCAGTTTTTTCTCAAACTAATCCCAATAGCGGACTACTTGATAAGTGCTTGATGCACATGCAGACCACCCACCTTAATATACTACCTATCTCTAACTTGTTGAAGCAGGAAATTGTCTAATTAAAGTGTTTATAATACAGTAAAGACAACATATGTGTATTACTTTGTTTCATATAGACATCTTGCATTCCAGTTTTGATTTAAAAAAGCGACATAATTCTTTTGTTTAAAATAGATATCTGGGAAGTCCTTACATACTATTATAGTAAATATAGTTAGAGGTTAGATTATTGCTTACTTATTTTTGAGAATTTATTCTCAAACTATAATAGATTATTCGAGATAGCAAGTATGATTGTGTCATACCATTAATTTTCTTATGGTCCCATTTACTTGATGCCACGGATAACAATTTGAGAATCACTGCAATAGGGCCTTATTTAATTTCAAAATAAAGCTATCATTTGGTATTTTAAAATCAATTTATTAAGTAAAATTATTTGTGACAAAGTAGATAAACTAATTTATGATACATTTTTTATAATGCAAATTTTCAACTATATTGGTAGACCTTATTTTAGTTAGCTTATCTAAACCAATCATTCAAATAAAATTACGTCTCCAAATGTCTGGATTCAATAAAAATTGGAAAAAAAAGGGACAGAATGGCGAGACCTATACATTTAACATTATAAAATTAATCATAATGTCCTTAAATCCACATTTGAAACAACAAATCTCAAAACATTTTAGGACACATTATGTTCTTCCTTCAGCATAAGAAAGCAGAACAGAAAAAAATTAATCAGTTTTTATGATTCTTTGCCGATGCATTAATAACAGCCCGGTTATAATTCATCGATATCTCCATCAGTGCACCTCTAGTATTTACTATAGATTATATTTTTAAATCTTAATTATATTTATTATACATATTTATAAATTACATGGTGACCTGGTGGTCTAGGGGTAAGGTGTCAGACCTCTGTGCTGAGGGTCCGGGGTTCAATCCTCGGTCCCGGCACAGATTTATCTGATTGCTAAACCCTTCCTTCACCTCTGACAAGATGTGTATTAACCACAACTTGTGAATGTGAAGAATGCCAGGCCTCTACCGTGGTTCGGATTCCACGTTAAACTGTAGGTCCTCCATTTCATCTCACAATCACCCTACCATTGCACATTAGCTTAAGTGCGTATAACCCGAACGGGTAGTAAGACGCGGTGCTAATAATAATATAAATTACAGGTGTACTGATACACCATGCACTGTAGCCAGTAGAATTAGAAAATATATTGCCTTACCATTTTATAAATGGCTTGAACTCATTCGTTGTTATTCATACATGACTATTTAACACGGTTAAAATTGTTTACAGTATAACTTATTTACATATCATTTCTGGAATCTCTTACTTTTTAGTTACAGCCTATGTTTACATGGATCCTTTTAATAAAACAGCAAAGTGTGTACTCTGCGTGTGTTTAAAATTTCCATTGCTTGTAATATGGCACTTTTTTGATGCAACCAAATTTTCTTTGAATAGTAAAGTTAAGTTCTAATCAAGATAACTTAATGTTTAATTTTTCTTGGTTCCACCAATAAATGCTGATGAAATTCTTTTTTCTTGGTGTATTGAATGTAATCTAATTATATACTTTATAACGTCAAGGTTTTAAGATTTGAATAATCATTTTAAAATAACAAAGTTTTTTTTTTTTTAATTAGTCAGGAGAAACATTGACTGATGTTAAACGGTTGCCAGCTGAAGAGGAAATAGTTCAGGATTCATGGTCTCATCTGAAATATGACTTTCTTAAGCCTGAGAAGATTCGTGATGGGCAGTGTCGACTACCATCAGACCCAGAATATAATCCTCGCACTCTCTTTGTTCCTCAAGACTTCAAGAACAATCTCACACCTGTAAGACTATTTACTTATTATCTTTAATTGGAAAATGACAACCTGGATATGGAAATTGGACCTGGTACCTTTGGTTTTATCTGCTAATTTTATACTACCTAGCCATCCTGGTTCTTGGAAAACAGGGAAATGTCAGGGAATTTGGTTTGACTTGGAAAAATCAGGGAAATGTCAGGGAATTTCTCAAATTTTCTAAAAATTACTGGAATTTTAAAATATCATAAAGTCAAATTTTTGAAAGTGTTTAACTCTTATGCTAATAACCTATTTTTACATCTATGTTTTTCTGATTATTAGTTAATTAAAATTGCGATCATAATACGTGAACTTCACAGTGAAGGTCATTGCTATATTGCAGAATTATGTAATCCAAGAACATCTGCGCCCGTGTTCACCGTTCTAGTTGTGAGAAAGCGTCTGCACAACCTTCGATATGATAAATAATACACATGCGGGTATTTGATATTTTGTATTCTTAGTTCCGAAATAGTGAAAAAATGGCGCTTTATCATTATTTTATTTATCATTTGTAACTTAATTTTTTTAAATAATGTTTTATTTAATCAGTATGTTACTGCGTTATGGCAAAATTGTTTATTTAACACATCAAAAGCATTGAAAATTTGCTTTTTCAGTGCGCATGCTCAAATACAGATTTATTTTAGTGTTTTTCATTGCCTCTCAACCACCTAGAACTAACTACAACTAGAAATAAATGTTTTGTGTAAATGTGTGAAAATCAGTGCATCCATACTATAGAAACTAAAGTTTTTTATCTTTAGTAAACGTGGTTATCATTAATTATGGAGTTGGGGCAAAGACTACTTGCATTGCATATAATGACAGGAAGGTTGAGGTTTGAATCCCGGTTAGGTACACTTGGGGTAGTTTATGCATTATCTCTCCATGCAAATGTGTGTGCATCTATTCTGAACTACCTTCTCATTCCTGCCACATTATATTGAGTTGTTGGAAATATTATATTTTTGTTTGGAAAACCTTGACATTTCAGGGAATTTCAATGTTACAAATTAGTGGCAACCCTGAATAATAATGATAACTTCATTATCGACAAAGGGTTTTACCCTTTCTAAAACTGAACTTTATTAAAATTACAAACTTATTAATACTTGAAGTAAAAAGTATTTGGATATTTAATCTTCTTTCTCTTACAGGCAATGCGTCAGTGGTGGGATATGAAATGTCAGCACTTTGACTGTGTGCTATTTTTTAAAGTTGGAAAGTTTTATGAACTCTACCACATGGATGCTGTAATAGGATTCAATGAGCTCAATCTCATGTATATGAAAGTAAGTAGTCGATTATTGGTTATTCCTCTTAAACGGTTAATCATTGTGTAAAATAAATGGAGGGTCATATTTCTGATTTAAGCATTGAAATACAGCCAAACAAATTGGTTTAATTATTTCAATTTGTTGAGGTGATTTGTTTTAAATTGAAATATTTTTTCCTAATTAGTGTAGTTTCATTTTGTTCTTCAGATGTTTTAACTTGGAGAAAGATTTATTGATTAAAAGTTAATATATTTGAATAGTCACAAATTTAAGAGACTATTGTAGGCACATTAACAGTCAGTTTTTTTATACTTCTTTGCTCACTGGTGAGATAGCGTGATGGTATGTAGCATACCCAGTTTTAAAGTTTTGTGTATGTATGGTTTTAGGGTGATCATGCTCACTCTGGATTTCCTGAAATAGCTTATGGTCGTTTTTCATCTAGTCTTATAGAAAAAGGATACAAGGTGGCTAGAGTGGAACAGACTGAAACACCAGACATGATGGCTAACCGTTGCAAGAATAGTGAGTTATAAAATGTGGTCTTAACATTTAGAAATAGCACAATTGATCTGGCATTGGTTTTCATTAGGTGGCATAAACAAACCTAGTTGCTTGTATTTAAGGTAGAACTAGCACAGCCCTAGGAAAACCTACAATTTAGATGAACTTTTGCCGATGTCCGGAGGGGTTGATTTAGCAGTTATTCACAATTTTTTTTAAAATGTAAAAACACATGATCTGATTTAAATAAAAAATATTAATAACTATTATAATCAAATCTATAGTCAATTAACAATATTAACACTTAAAAAGGCTAAACAAACATTGATCTCTCTGAAATTGTATACAATTTCCTCCAAGGACAAGCTACAGGCAGTAGCTCAACAGACAACTGTAACTAATCGCTGCAGCCTTTCTTGATTCATGTGCTTCTTAAATAATTTTGAATAAAGTTTTGAAAATGACCTTTCAGCTGTTTCTATTTATTTACAGAAAAATAAGTACAGTCATTTTTTGTACAGCATAAATTATGCACAATAAAGTAACTATTGAGTTATTTTTTTTATTGAATAATGAGATTATTACAAAACAAAAATAGACTTAAAAGACAACGTTTTCATCTCTTACCAAATTAATTTTGGGCGGGTGGACCTTTATGGTGGGCCCTATTTTGGGCTTGGGCCTGCGGCATTTTGCCACCACCCTATGATTACACCACTAAACTTGTAACTATCAATAATTTCAAACTCTGTTAAACTATTTTTTACTAATTATATTCGATAATCAAATATAACTTTTTAATTTAAACATATTTTAATATGTCTAACACACACTTTGGTGGCCTCATGGTCTAACACCCTACTCTTGCAATAGACTAGACTGCCGATGAAAGGGAGATTGAGGTTCAAATCTCGGTCAGGTGTACTGAGGTTGGTTTTTCCAAACTGGTTTTCCACGCTCTGTACCCGCAAATGCGGGTACACTTTATATGAATATAACCTTCCTGATCCCTAAAACCATTAGCGTAATTGTTGAAAAACAAAATCTATTCACACATTCTCTGTTTATTTGACAAAAATTTGAATCTGGCAATTTTCCTCAGGAACTTTATACCCTACTGAAAGAAAAATATTTTGACCAGACTACATAATATTTTATATATATATATAATGCAAATAAAAATATAATATAATATTAAAAAATACATTATATATATATATTTATATATATATATATATATAAATACATAAATATAAATACATATATATATATAAATACAAATATAAATACATAAATATAAATACATATATATATAAATATAAATATAAATACATATATATAAATATAAATACATATATTCAAATTTGAAGATAGCATATAGAACACCCAATTGTATGGAAAATAATAAATATCTATCAATTTTGACCAAATTTGATAGGCTTACACACAAGTTTTACATTGAAGCATGATAATTTAATAATTTCTGTCTCCCTTATCAATAACTTATGTGTCAGGACTGTTCATAATATCTACACATCACTAGCTATTTTATAATTTTAGCTACACACACTATATAATAATACATCCATTCTACAACTTTATACAATCAAAGTCCTTCATCAAAACTTCTGCAATGAACACACTTAAAATTATGTTTTTAATTTTTATTTTATTAGGGACCTGTGCTACAAATTTCTGTTGAATCCTGGCCGCATGAACTGAGGTGTTTTTCCTCATGTTTGCTCATTCCCTCCACGCAAATGTAGGATCACTTTCTCTAAATTACCGTATTTCTTATCCACCTTACTTCATTATTGTAATTTTACGGATAGCATTGAAGGTAACAAGAAGTGAAGAATTTCTAATATATCAAGAACAAAAAAAATTACATGGAAATAATCTTTACACTGCACACTCTATATGTGTTGAGTAGCATTCTCATCTTAGCATTTGTGTTCCCCCCTTCCCTTCCTCTCTAAAGCTTAGGTTATTTACATCTCTCTGACTTGGCGTGGTATGGCATCCGAGGGGTGCGAGAAAGTAAAAATGATATTTGTGATGAATTTATTTTGTTAAATAATAATTTTTAAAATAAAATATGGACATGTGTTAATTGTATTAATTTTAAAAGGTTTTTTTAAAAAAAAGCTAGAACAGGGTGTCTACCATCAGGGAAAATCGGGGAAAACGGGAATTAGCCGGGAATTTTAATTGATAGGGAAAAAACGGGAATAAGTAGGGAATTTGGTAGATTACAATAAAAATCCGGGAAAATGTGGTTTTACTCAAAATATGAAATATTATAATAATCACTAAATTAGTAAATTATAATGTGATTCAAACTGTCATTTTTTGTTTGTAGCTGTGTAATATATTTTATAATTTCTAGTAAACAATGTTAATACAAATTTAAAATAACATGTTTATTTAGATTTTAAAAACTTTTAATATTCAGAAAAATGGTGGGGGGGAGGAGGGTGGGGGGGACGGACTAGACATACTTTTTAGTCGGAAATTTTAGGAAATGATCAGGGGAAATCAGGGAAAAAGTCGGGAATTTCATTGGTCAAGTTGAGTAGACACCATATAGAACTTATTTAGAAATTTCACCCTTTAGAATTGCGTTTAGGTTAAAATGATCCATAAACAAACTTGTAGCCCTTTACTTTCCAAACAAAATGATTTTTCTTTCATGTTGATTGAACAGAGGCTGAGATATTTGCGTTTCCGTAAACCCTTAAAATTGCAAAAAATGTAGCACCTTGTAAAACAAATATGGTCACTATGTGAAAACCAAAAATAATAAAAATAAAATATTAGTCATTTTGAACTACCAACATGTTAGGGTAATTGAGAAGAAAAAAATATTTTTTTAAAAAAATAGTCAAGCAACCAGTGTTAGACCACTTGATATGGAATGACCCATTACCAAAAAGGTGGGGCCAAAGTGTTTGATTGGTACACCTAAGTGAACCAAACCCGTGTTAATTTTACGCCAATGTACTACTTGAGCTAATGTGTTAGAGAAGAGTAAGGTTGCTTTTAGATGACATACATTCACATTTGCATGGGAAAACATTTAAGGAATAATAACCTCATAGCACCCAACTGGGATGGAACCCCGATCCCCATCCTCAGCAGTCCAGTTTATTGCGAGAGTAGTGCCTTAGATCATGTGGTCACCAAAGCGGATATCGTAATTATATTAATTAATTATTCTACGTACATAATTTGAAATTAATGGATGAATTCTAAATTACAGTATTAAAATTGTATTTGCCATTCAGAAAAGATAATAAATTCATAACACCTATTTTTTATCCAATTCACAAGAGCAGAAAATTTATTTTTCTTTCGTCTGGTTGAGAGATAAAGTCGTTTTTTATTTTATTTTCTTCGATCTCTTTTTACAGAAACGGCTTCCATTGCAAAACACATCGTATTCACACAACTTATTTCATAAATGAATGTAGTCGAGTTGATATTTTTCCTGCGAACATATGTGAGTCACAGTACAATGCTTAGCATCACTGCCTTGTGTTTTCATGAGAGGCTCATCTTGTTCAACCTTACATCGATAGGTCGCAGCATACAGTACCACAACACTTTTTTGAATTAAAATAAAACTGTACTACTTTATTTTAGTTTAGAACAAAATGTATGTTGAAAAATGAAAGGATAATTATTATCAATCATATTTACTAGGTTTATGCTTTGCCTGCAGATTTAAAAAATCAAAACATTAAACCAAGAAAATACGATCATGTAAAAATCATTTAAACAAAGCTGCTTTCAAATATTTAACTTTTAATTGGCGTTAAATTATACTAAATGATAGAGAAATATGTTTATTGTAATATAATGAAAACAGTTTTAGCCTAAGTCTTCCCACATTTCAATGACAAGCCCAGTTTGTTTTATGCAGTGTTCTTTAAATTATTTTTTTAAAACTTAAATTTGAATTGTCTGGGTGGATATGAATAAAACATAAACCATGTAAGTGAATTGATCTGTACAGTAGTAAAAATCTGATTCAAATATATATAATATCTTAATAATCGGGTATAGAGAAATCGCCTTAGAAACCGGCAGCTCTCATCCCTCATGGTGATCCATCCCCTTAACCTCCATAGGTTAAACTTAATCCATCTTATTTATTTGTATGCACAGTTTCCAAAGTGACCAAATTTGATAAAGTGGTGAAGAGAGAAATCTGCCAGATCACAACGAGGGGAACTAAGGTGTTTAGTGTTATTGATGGTGAAGCAAAAGAGGCAAAAACCAACTTTCTTCTTGCTCTAACAGAAAAGGTAAATTAAAACCAAATTAAAACGATAATTTAAAAATTGTTTTATTTTATTTACAAGCTTAAACTTATTTGTAAATGAATTCTACCAAAGTTGGAACACTCCTATAAAATATATATTTTTTCAATAGGTACATAAAAAATCACTTTAAATTTTATCAACATTGTATATATAATATTTTTCTCTGATTTTGAAATAAGTTTTTTCTATATAAATTATATCTTTGTCAATTTTAGTTATTTAATGAGTTTTCAAATTTTGACAAGGTATTACCACCACATTTTATATATTAATAATACTTAAAATATGAATTTTATAGTGCTTAAAATAATTCTTTTTAAGGTTACCTCCTTCCTGCTTTTGTTGGATAAAGAACTTACTATAGCCTCATGTAGCTCTTGTAAAATATCAACCATCAGTTCCTATTTTTTTTAATATCAAAAATCGCCTTCAATATTTTTGTTCTCATTTCCTTAATCATTGCTAGACGGGCCTGGTAAACACAAGCCTACAAAACACCCAATGAAATTAATTGGTAGTGGGGGGTAGGGTCGGGTCCGGAGGTATTGTAGGCCAAGAAATGAGTTTCCGGGAAAAAATGTTCTAAATTGCTTCCATGGAAATCTTAGCTAAATGGATTATGATATCATACATTTTGAATGCCTAGTGGATTCATTTCGAGTAGGAGAAAGTTCTTAAGTATATGTCATTATTGTTTGTCGTTTACTTGTTTCGTTCTTAGAGTGCAGGAAAATTTTATTTAGGTCTCTCGATCCCTGGATCTGTTAACTTCTTATTTTTGTGGGATTGTAACGTTTTGGAATAAACATTACGAAAACCCTTAACAAATGAAATACTTTGTTTGCTGTGTTCCTGTATCTTGAACCACGGACAATCTAAGTCTGCCATGCGAAAAGACTATGTGTTAGTGCAATAACAAAATAAACATTCCAGCATGGCTAAAGATAAACTTGGACTGAAATTTTTTAGCAGAGCTCTTGTCCGACGTAGGCTCGGTTCAACATCATATGTTATATTCTCTCCTCTCTCTCTCGCACCTCTATCCTGCCCTGTTCTCATTGGTTCGTATGTCCACGATCAAGAATGTTATTACCTTTTATGGGCATGTTCTAGGGTAGCGTATGAATTTCAGGCCGTATATACTGGTTTGTAATAATGGTTTAAAATCACACTTGGTTTTAGGCGGCTATGGAGGCCACCCATAAGGTGACTATCACTTACTTGTGCTTCATGCTCCTATTTGCTAGATGGCTAGCTCATAGTGACTAGTTAACACTATAATTTAAGGAGACATGGTGCATATAAATATGTTTAGCTGAAATTATATAACTTGCACTTCATGCTTGTGCTTTAAGGGTTCATTCGGCCTTAAGCCATGATTGTCTACATTTATATTACTAGTGCTTCACGCTTGTGCTTTAAGGGGACATTTGGCCTTTAGTCATGATTGTCTACATTTGTGTTACTTGCGCTTCACGCTTGTGCTTTAAGTGGATATTTTGCCTTAAGTTATGTTGGCCTACATTTGTATTGCAAGCGCTTCACGCTTGAGCCTTAAGGGGACTTTGTGCATTTATCAAGTTATTCAGGTTATGTTTTGCTAACGCTAGGTACTTTAATTTAAGGGGACTTTAATACTTATGTTATGTTTTTCTAGACATATTTTGTTAGAACTTTTGGCCTGTGTTTGAAGGGAGATTGTGCCCATTGTAAAATATTCTAAATTTTAACATGTCACACTTAACGCTGCACAATGATTCAGCTCAGTGAGGCCACGACTTTGCCCTAAGTACCAATTTGTTTCTAACACTTTATTTATTTCGCTTTTATGAGCCATCTATTGTTGTATGATCCAGATTTTGAATTACTATATATGTAATTTTTGATGAGTCAATAAAATTATTGTTACCTAGAAGGTTGTGTTTTCCTTTTGGGTACAGCATACGCTGGAAGTTTGTGTTTACCAGACACACCTAATAAAGGACTTGTTGAACTGAAGACAATAATTTGGGACAATATTGTCACTATTTAACAAGATGTATAAAAGACGTTGCCTAGTGTACTTTATCTGCTGTAAAAAAATGTATTACTTGTGAAAAAGGTGACATTTGTATGTGTGTTTTGAATTTCCAAATCTTTGTTGTGATTAATTTTATATACTGATATCATCACTTAAAATATTATTAAAACAAACAGATGCAAATGTATAATATATACCATGGTTTTTGGCAGGAAGCCAGTTCTAAAAGCCATTATTTCTTACAGGTATTCTACTGCAGATTTTTATTTTGGTAGAATAAAAAGCCTTATAGAATGGGCTTACTACTATAGTCTTGGAAGGCCTTATATACTACCAAAATAGTACTTACTACACAGTAGGATCTCGGTATGAAATAATGCCTTTTAGAACAGGCTTCCTACCAAAATCAAGATATATCTCTTTGAGGAAACCCCCTTTTGGGTTTTTGAGGCATATTTTGTTATATTTGTAAAAAGGTTCAGCAAATGTGGATAGGGCGGTAAGGATGGATTTTCTTCCATAGGCAGCCACTAGACTATTACAGGGTATCTACTGGGTCATGAAAGTCACCAAAGTCACGAAAAAAAAAAAGTCACGAAAGTCCCTTAAAAGTCATGAATTTTCAATATTTTAGTCAAAAGCCATGAAAATATCGTTGTTTGTTGTTTAAATTTCCCATGCATCGTAACAACGCAAACTCGTCGAATGTCAAGCTACTCACTACCCATGATGCCATACGCTAACCGCCTGATTGTTTTTACCATGATACCAAAGACAAGGTTAACGGTCGCCATCTAGTTAAAGTTTAATGTTGCGTGTGAGTGCATTATGCCTATTTATGCATTATATAATGTTCATTCGTTTATCGAAGAAATTTTGTGGTCATAAAAGGT
The DNA here is from genome assembly GCA_902155825.1 of Timema genevievae. Lineage (NCBI taxonomy): Eukaryota > Metazoa > Arthropoda > Insecta > Phasmatodea > Timematidae > Timema > Timema genevievae. The sequence continues at coordinate 58,072 of CABFWO010000894.1, forward strand.
CACCAAAAAGTCACTAATTTTGGTTTGTCCAACTCAGTAAACACCCTGTATTAGCCCAATGGCAGCTGTAGGTGGAGTGTGTGAACTGTGTTCTTTTTTTTATTGAAAAAGCCATATTGTGTTCGTTCCCTTTTATATGTTTCAATCCACCTTTCTTATATGTTCTTCCAAATATAATAAAATATAAATGAGTAAGTACTTTTTGTGGCATCTTTATTTGATATTTATAAATGTTTCTTTATGTTTTAGCACTTAAACATTTTATACAATTTATCTCACATTGGTTTTGTTAGGTGACTGACGGAAACACATCATTTGGCATTTGCTTCATTGATACATCTATTGGAGTTTTTCACCTTGGTCAGTTTGATGATGATAGACACTTTTCATCTTTGCGAACTCTTTTAGCTCACTACCCTCCTGTCCAGGTGAGTCAGGAAACAAAATTGCAATGTAGCTAAACTGGGAACATTTTATTTGTTAATATTATCTCATCTGTTTGATTATACATGTGAATTTCTATCTTAACACCTGTAGACTGTAGTTCTCTAAATTAGATTAACCACACTTGAAGCTACTATCCCTAAATGCTTGTAAATGGATGTTTCTTCCTTGTATTTTGACATAAATGCTTCCTCAAATTATATTTTTAATTTCTACTTTGATTATTTTGTAAAGATTTTTTCATTTATGATTTGACCCATTAGCTCAGTTTTTATTGCATTGATGTGCCTCCTGAACTCAGGATTCCATGTTAAATTCTTGTCATGTCAGTAAAATTTATCATTGATAAGATTGTAGTTCTCGTTTTATATTGCTGAAGTTAACTTCTGGACTAGGAATATTTGATACCCCCAATAACAATTGTTTATAAAGGGCTGTGGAGTAGAGACCAGGCAGCTTTATAACAAGAATAAACTAAATTAACCATGGTAAATACTTGGAGTGCGCAAAGTCCTTTTCATTCAATTCAAATTAAAGTCGAATAATATGAAATATTCCCATAGGCAAATTAAACTTTGATTGTGTGTGTACACACACTCTAACTTTATTATACATATATATATATATACATATACATATAAATGCTATTTTTTTGCAAGGTGGGGTTGAAATATGTTTTATTAAGGTGTTACAAATCATTTGAAAAATGTTATATTGCAAATATGATTAACATATTTCATACCTGCTTTGGGGGTCGTATGGTCTAATGCACTACTCTCTCTGTAGACTAGACTGCCAGTGATAAGGAGATCGAGGTTCAAATCTCAGTTGGGTGTGCTGAAGGTGGTTTTTCCAAAATGGTGTTTCACTCTCCCTCCACGCAAATGTAGATACACTTCCTATAATTATAAACTTCCTAATCCCTAAAATCATCAGCATAATTAGTACATAAGCATATAACCCAAACGTGTAGTAGCTAAAAAAAAATTCATTCTAAGCTGATAAATTACATTATTATCTCAGCAAGCAATTTAATTATTCTAGATATTTGTAATGTGAACATTAATTTGTGATGTACATGAAAGTACAAAATGACAATGATTAAACACTAATATAAATTTTAACCTTAAGTATTTTTATTTGTGAAGCTTCATAATCAGAAATTTTACTTTAGATTCAAAGTTGAAGCTGACATATGTTAAGGAAAGTCAAAGTTTATAAAGCTTGTGCAACCCTAGTTAATAGATGGAAAAGAAAAAGCAGTATCATTGTAATCAGCAGTTGTACTAGATATTAACTTTTATTTGTGAAATCTCCCTCACCAGAAACTACATTGAATAGGGCCATCTATAAGTGTAACAATACTCAAAAGAAGATATGGCTGATGATTGTGCAAAATTGGGCTAGTAGGTTTTGAATATAGTTTGAATGTACACTTTACTGTCCTTGGAAGGTAGCAAGATTACCTTTACATTTCCACAATGGCATAGTTTATAAAATAGAGCCTTAGTGTATTCCGTTAAGGAAGGACTTATGCTTTTTAGTGTAAATGAATTGTGTATAGCGAGTGGGTAAAGGAAGATTCAGCTGGTTCTAATTTGTAAAATATATAACTTAAAAGTGAAATTAAATTACTTTTCTACTAGAAATCTGCTAAGCAGGTTCTTAAGTTCGAATAAAAGAACATAATTCAGAAAATTTGAACGATTATCATATATCACATCCTATTTAAATATGCTATAAATATTATTACATACAAAAATATGAGATAAATTTTGGACCTTAGTCCTATAACTTATCATGTTTAATTGGTTCTTCAATATGTTACATACATACTTAATCACCCTGTTCTCTTATGGGATAGGCAATAAACTTTGCATATAGCTCTATAAACAACAACTCCATACTTAATTCATCCTCACTAACTTTCTCCACACTTCCCTATCCTTGCATACTCCCTTTGCTTCACTGAGTCATACATGCTCTTTTATTCTTAAAACTCTTAATGTTTCTATTTTTCACACATTCATCTAGCCCAGTGGTTCCCAACCTGGGGGCGATCGCCCCCAATTGGGCGATTTGGGCTATCAGGGGGGCAATAAATAAGTGGGGGGCGAT